>BGPR01000872.1:111458-157871 GCA_013235015.1 Araneus ventricosus
AATTATAACAGCTATGAATGACTTAATGTTAGATTATAAGCTTGAAAATAAATAAATTCTCTGCACGAGTATCGCTTTTGAGTGACTAATAAGGCTTTAATCACCCGTCTTCAGTATTAGCTTTCTATCTGTAGTATTAATATTATTTAAATTTTTTTAAAACAATTTAATATAAATTAGTTATTCAGATAAAGATAACATAGGGAATGCAATGTGCATGCTTATATGAGTTTAAAGGAAACTGCAAAACAATAACAGTTTTGATATTTTAAATGCCCTGTCTTGCCTTTAAGCAACAAACCCAATTTTGTCTTCTAAAATATTGAGAATAAGAATCAAACTCTAATATCTGTTGTTGTCAAAAGGATACATACTGAAAATGTTATTTAATCAATTCAAAACTTATAGATGGCAGTCTGAGTGCTGACAAAAAATAAGAATAAATTGATTTTTTTTCACTTGCGGCTTCATATTTTTTGCTTTGTTTCTACGCTTGAGAATACCATATTTTATTCTACATTCTTGAAGGAAATTCGTCATCCATATTATTAATTCTTAAAATTCATCCATTTTTAATAATATAACAATCTTATCAAGGAAATGTTTTTCTCATCTAAAACCCAGTGTTGCCGATTGTTAACAAACTGTTTTTTAGCCGTAAAGCATACTCAAAACAAAATAGGATTTTTTGAAGTATTTATCCCTTGTTTTATCTAAGAAATGAAAGTCAAAAAACATTTTTGAATCAATTTTTAAAAAATCGGACATTTGAGGGTAAATCAGTTAAACTTCGTGGAGATTGATTAGATCAACTGAAAGTCATTTTCCCCCAGTTTGTTACAAGAAATCTATTTTTAATTATTTACGTCTCTTCTTTCAAATGGAATTAATTATTTATTTTTATTTTATCTTTTTCTAATTTATTTGTCAATTTTGAATTTGGCGATAAATTCAAATCTAGAAAGATGTAATAAATAATATTTTCCCCCAAATTATCTTTATTTATAATAGTTTAGAAACAACGTTGTGCTTCTCAGCAAGTGATTTCAAATAATAAGCTAACTATTAAAATAAAAAATATCTATACTTTCAAAGGTATTCATTACATGTTAATTTGACAATTTTAAATAATTTAGGTAATAGCATCAACTCAACACACCTAAAAATTCGGTTTCTTGAGATCGACCATTTTATACAATTTAAATAATGGCATCAACTCAACATACTCAATAATTAGGTATGTTGAGCTTGAGTTTTAAGCAGTTAAATTAAGTAATAGTATTCAAAGCTCAATTTCGAATAAATCGTCGTTCTCAAAATTTTGTCGATTTTCAGTTGAAAAGATTGGAACAAGCAAAATAACGAAAAAACGAAAAATAATTATTTCAAAATATGTTTTTTAATTCAGGTTGAAGGTGATATATTCTGATTAGCGTTGGAGCATAAGCAATTAAAAGATAAAGCAACTATTGTTTCACGTTTTTTCCAAATGCATACAAAAAACAACGAGTGTGAGTATCTTTAATTTCATTTAAGTTTTATTGACGTCTTTGAGAAAATCAGAAAGATAAAAATAAGCAAAACTCGGAAAGAAAACGATAAATTAAGAACAATTTTGCTTGCTTTTATAAAAAGAAAAAATAATATTCTCAAGTGAATTTTATTTTGTGAACTTTCTTACTCCCGTAAGTAAAATAAATAAAGACCTCACGAGTGCTTTAAAGAAAAGACACTTATTTGAAGTTATTATCCAGAATGTCCGAAAAAAGTTCGCATAAAAATTAAGAAGTACTCTTCTTAAGTGCATAATCACATGAAATAAAAAAAGATAGTTTATTCAGTGAAATTGAAAAGAATGGGCAGAAATATTTGATAAAAGGAATGGGCTATTGATTTAATTAAAATGTTTAAAATTAAAAAGTTAAATAGTGTTTTGTTTGTTTAAATCGATTTGTTTTACGATCCATTTATTAGGACAAACATCTTCAAAATAGTTCTTTGAATAGATATGTTAGTGCTGCATAACATTTTGAATACATTCAACATCTTGTGTTTATTTTATCACTTAAAGAAAGGATTCAGGCACTTTAATTCGAATATCAGTACCGTCAGCATTGCATTACATTTTGAATACATTCAACGTCTTGTGTTTAATTATTTAAAGGGTGGATTCATACATTTTAATACGAATATTTGTTCTGTCAGCATTGCATATTATTTTGAATACATCCAACATTTTGTGTTTATTTTAATTATTCAAAGAATGGATTCAGGTATTTTAATTCGAATATCTGTTCCGCTATCTTATATAGTGTTTGGATATTTGGATTCTTAATGTATTATGTATTTTTTCTACATAATTTGCTTACTAACATCATTATTTTTTTTAAAAATACCAAATTATCACTTTGGTTTAGGGCCACCAAAATGTGAATCACCGACATGAATTTCATTTTAGGCGACGTACCTAAAAATGGTCTAAGCTGTTTGGTCTTTTTCATGTCCCTGGATTTTTTATATGAAGCTGGAATTCTGCTCATAACGTAAATATTGTTTTGGGCAATTTTTTTGGGTAGAAGGTTTTGTTTACGGGGTCCGTTTTTTTAAAAAAAATTTAGTATTTCTGAAAGTGTAATCCTTTGCAATTTTCATGATTTTCATAAAATTCTACACTTTTTTACATAACTTCGTAATTTAACTTATATGCCTAACTCCTATACTAAAAGGAATTAAAGCCGATGTTAATATTTAAATATATTACATATGAAAACTTAAAGGTATCAAATTTGAAACTTAAGTGTGCTTGCTAGATTTAAAAGCAATTCTATAGAGAAGAAAATTGTCTATTTAAATAGTCTTTTGCTGTTGAGTTAAAAAAAATCTGCAGACAGATTTTATTATAAAATTTTCAGTATTGCACTGATTTTATACTTCAAGGACTCTTTTTTGCAAGAAAGATATTATTCTATCCATCGCTTTACACACTCTCAAGATTTATTTAATTAGGTAATATTTTCGTTGACTTGTAGATATCTCTCATATGTCGAGATGTTCTGTTGATATTATCTATAAACTTTTAAAATATTATTTATTTGTTAAAATAACTCGTAACTGCGTACACGTCTTATCACGATAACTTATATTACAAGGTATTGAATGTTTACTAAATAGTCTATCATATATTTTATTTAAAAATTGTTCTGAAATAAGCTTTAATCGATTAGTTTAAAACATTTATAAGAGTGGAAGTGTGTCAGTTATTTCAGAAAGCACTTGTAAGAAAATTTCCAACGTCATAAGATTAGCTTCAATCCAAGGCAAGAAATAGGAAGGAATTCAATTATTCAGGACTTAATAAATTTTAGAATAATTATTCCACAAACGCCGAAAGTCAAATACTTGGGATATAATTCTAAAAACATATAGGTATCTATCTGAAGTAACACTGTTGTTTTACTAACTATATTTCTTTCTTTTTTTATGTTTACTTTTAGGTTTCAGATATTTTATCGAAGATTCATCAAAGGATTTTGTGATAAAGAATCGGACGATTGAAAATAGAAAGGCAAATATGAACTGAAGAATATTTACAATTTTGTTAAGAAGTATCGTTTCAGAAATTTAATACCGTATTTCACTAGAAATGAAATAACTTATCTTCAGTTATCACATTCTATCAGTAGTTGTAATACAAAACCTTAGATTCTCCATCTTCGAAATTTCATTTTTAACCTTTTAAATAATTCAAAACCAATATCCGTCGAAATTCAAAATTACCCACTAGTGACGTAATTATTAATTTCTTCTTGAGAAACCTTTTGATTTAAAGATTCCCTCTGATTTAAAAATGGTGCTAAAGAGTTGTCTATGATAGATATATAAACGCAACATCGATATTCTTCGCAACAGTTTTTCAAATCAACAAACAGATTGTTAATTTTATGTTCAACTCAAATATTTAATTGAAAAATATAGACAATGATTTAAAGTAGTCTGTTTTCAAAAGATTAACTAGATAAGGAACATTTAGAAGATACTTTGTGCAGTAAAGACAAAAAATATATTTATCTAAAGAATACGCAATACTATAAACAACTCGTTTCAAAGCTCAGTATACTATTTTAACTTCGAAAGGAATTCTGCTTGAAAAATTTTCGAATATCCGTAAAAATGATGCTCCGCCACCGAAAACTTCACTCCAGCAACCTCTTGAAAAGTACACCAGACCTGAGCGTTGAACCCAAATCTGACAACAAATCATCTCGCAGTAACTGGAGAACCTCCAGCGCCAACATCCCCCACAGGCACAATGCCTCGCCGACTTCTGATACTTCCAGTCGCACGCACATGACAGATACTTCATCATCTTCAGGAGACTGCAGCATCAGCAGCCCCCATCGCCGAACCAGAACGGTGAGCCCTCATCACAACAGGTCGCTTTCCTTCAGGAACATGAAGAGACCCACGCCCCAGCAGATTCAGTGTGAGGATCTTGGATACAGCCCCACTGTTTCCGGCTTCAGACCACGAGGCTCAACAATGCCCTCGGATAATGCGAGCTATTACTTAGCTCGTAGGAGGATGAGGTGAGAATTATTTGATTGCTGTAGCAGTGGTGAGAATTTTAGATTAATTAACAGGTTTTTTTGCAATTGCAATGGCTTTTCACAGCAGTGTGGCCTAATGGAGTCTCTCCTGATAACATTTGCAAGCTTGTAACTTTAAATAATTAGGCAGCAGGGAGAGGAGTTTGGTAAAATTTAATAGAGGTCAGCCCTTTGGATCGTGTGATTTATCTTTCACTTCATGTCCGCGGCAATGCTTAAATTACCTTAAAGGTTAGGTTGCTGTGGCATGGTAATCATCAGACATATATTAACATATTGTGTGCTGTTTACAGATTAGAGGCAAGCTCCAAAAAAGACAAATAGTAACTTTTTTTCCCTCTGGGCAATTTGCATACCATAAAAAAATGTGAACATATTCTGTAGACATTTATTAGCACGTCCAACTTTTCTAAACTGATATTTGAGTCAAATTCCTGATGTAAGATAATTCGAAGATAAACAGTTTATACATTTCCCGTCGTTATATGACAGTAAATTAAGAACAAACTTGAAAATGTGACAAAATTCCCTATCTGTGGGTAAAAACATCTCATTTTTAGAGAATGAGATCTGAATGAAGACTTCAAAGATTTTATAAAAGGAAAATATTGTTGAGTTAGCGCTGAAATATTCGATTTCATTGGCAAATTTTGTACCAGTAACTCATCATATGCTGTATAATTCACACACTACTTTCTCTAATTCTGACTTTATTGCAGTGAGTGTGTGCAAATTGAGTGTGTATTTTCTGTTCTTCTAACAGTTTTTAGGATTTTTTTTATTTACATTTTAACTAAAATGTCAGATATTTCAGTGTTTATTAAATACCATTTTCCTCTCATAGGTGTATATAAGTGCCCTGTGTTTCTAAAAATTTGATTTCATGTTTTAGAAAGTCGCTTTTATCATTTCGAATTAAAATTTAATTATCGAACTAAAAAAAAGGCGTCAAAACTTTAACATCGATAGTACAGCTTTAAGATTTTTGTCTTTAGATAAAAGCAGAATAAATGGATATATGCAGTTCAGTAGAAAGTAGAAGGCACTGAAAACAATTTACGAAGAGCTTAAAAGCATCAAGATTTACAAAGTTTTACTTTAAAATGCAAACTAAATTTTAGGATATTTTTATAGATGTACATGTAAATGAAGTTTTTGTAGCATACGAATCATTCCTTCAGTTTTCTTCCTCAATGGAAAAAAAATTTAGATTTTTCTTACTATTTCATTATGCATCTTGGGAAAACGAAGGTTTCTCTGTATAAAGATAAAGCACTAAGAATTTCATGAATCCTTTCTCTGTGTTCTTCCATCTGTTTTGAGCAATTTCTTGATGTCTTTACATTACATGTAATTTTGAAACTCGTTCAGCTTTGGTCCTAGAAATTATTCATCGAAATCGTAATCCACAGAGTGATCATAAAGTATTGGACCCATTTTAAAAAATTAATAAAAAGACTAATAATGTTACAACTACGGTTTTTTTTAATGATAGAACATTTTAAAATGTTTTTTTAGATTGGTAACGCGCCGTTATGGTTGTCTAGGAGGTCGTAAATTATTGGAAATCTCCCATTTCTGGAAGCCATTATCTGCGAAACTATTAAAATTAGAAGAAAAATAAAAGCATGTATCTGTAGGGAATTTTACACTGTTAATATGTTAAAGAATTGTAATCCAAAAACTGAATAGTTTTTGAGATATTCAAGGAAAACTAAAAAAGAAAACAAGAAAACGCGCATCCGCTTCTGCTGATCGGTAGCCATTGCGTTTGGAAATCTCTCTGCGTAAAAAATTTAGAACGCCGTAATGGTACGCCACCTATCTGAAAAAAAACTTTTTTTATTTCTCATTAAAAATGTGCAGTTGTAACATTATTTGTTTTTTTTTTTATCAATTTTTGAAATGGGTCTAATAGTTTATGACCACCCTGTACATTGTTTTTTAAAGTAATAGTTTATTTTATAATTGAGTATTTTTGTAAAGTAAACTTTTACACTTGGACAATCGTTGGCTGCAATAGGAAGCCACGTGACCCTTGAACAATAAAACGTCAAGGACTTACATATGCGGAAAAGTTATGAGAATAAGGCAATGATTTGCCGCCGTCCCTTTTCCCTTGCCTATCTGCGCATGCGTATTCTTTGACGCCAAATTGTCGACTGATTACAAGTTTCGGTATGATTATGGGGCTAATTATTTGAGAACAGCGGTAATCTTGGTGTTAACGCAGCATAAAATAAGTAATTTCTCCAGAATTTCTTTGCAGATGATCATAGTAAATATTTTCCTATTTTTAAGGTCAAAGGTGATGTATAACAGCAGGAATCTAACACCAAGTCCTCCAATACATGAGCCGGGAGATGACGAAGATGATGAATTCTATTTGTGCCGTAGTTTCAGCATCAGTTCTAAAGGCGCCATCGTCAACAGGGGAGATTTCATTCGCCAGAGGTCCCGAAGCAACAACAGCGTGGCATCGACAACATCCAGCCTCACGACAGGCGGTAACAATACTTCGTGTGCCTCCAACGCCACATCTTACTCTTCTGGAGGACAGGGAAGAGGTCCTACATCCAAAGTCCAGATTTTAGGGGCAACAGGTGTGGGGAAAACAGCTCTTATCAACCAGTTCATGAACTCAGAATACATGAACACTTATGATACACAAGGTAAGTTTTTTTTTAATAATCTTTCCTTTAAGGGGGTAGCACACTATGTATTTCGTTGACCTTTTTTCTTGGACGATCAAAAATGATAAAATGATTTCGTCTTTCTATCGATGGAACCGTTTTTTTCCATCGTGGAAAGTGATGTCGAGTTTTTATTCTTGTGTTGAAAAGCACTCGCTATAAATCGATATCTTGAAAAACGTCACTTTCCGTGGTGAAAAAAAGCGGTTCCATCGAACGAAAGACAAAATCGTTTTTGATCGGCCGAGAAAAAGTTCCATGAAATGCATAGTATGCTACCCCCTTTATAATAACTTAAAACAAATCGTTCTCGCTGTAAGCAAATGTATGGCAGCAAGATCACTGAAACAGTAAAAACAATTTGTTTGAACAATTGCTGCATTCTTTCAAAGTGATTACATTCCATCTTTCATTTCTTTTGATCAATGAATGATAACCTTACCATTTCGTCAGTAATATTATGTTCAGCTAATAAAATAAGAAGTTACTGAACATTAAATGACGTTATTCGAGGAAGAAAAATTTTCATTTCAGTAATGCAGTCATTTATCAAACTTGTCTTCGTGCTTATTGTTTGGACGTTTAATCGATTGACTTGATTGCCGACCAAATGTAGGAGGAACAATATTTAGAATTAACAACATATTTTTAGTTTAGTTTTTGCTTGAGTTGCTTCATTCATTGAAAAGTTGTGTTTTAGAAATTCACGATACCGAAATTCGGCTCAATTGAAACGAAAAATATTGGCTTGTTCTATGTTGAAAATAGTGATAATTTATTCTCACGCAACGTCATTATAGGCTGATATCCACTGCTTTCTTTATTAGCTTTTACTGCTTTAGTTATTTTAAAAGATCTTGTTTATACAATAAACTCATCAATATTAACAGGCTAAGACAAACATTCGTGCAGAAATTTAGCCATAGACGACAACACATTGACTATTGTGCTGTAAATCGATATCGAAAGAATTCATGTTCCTGTGAAAGAAATGTGGATTCTTAGAAATGCCGAGTTTCATAATTTTCATAATTACAAAATTATGAAAATTCTTAATTTTAGAAATTCAGAAAAGCGGGCTTATAAATGTATAGTTGATATGTACAAAAACTAGTCAAATTAGAAAAAAAGAGCAGAATGTATGTTTAAATGGTTTTCTATGATCTATGGTATTCTATGTTTTAATAGTAGTTCTATGTTCTATTATATGTTTAAATGGTAGCGCGAATAATGCCTATTCTTAAGCATAGGCGGCATAAACATGACAAACCATATTGTTCTGTAAAGGAATAGTGTTTGAAACATTTGTCAGCTTTGAGCATTGTACTTATTCACCTGATATGAGTCCCTCTCATACGATAATTCATCTGATAATAATATGGTTGTAATATGGAATAATTTATCCTGTTGCCAAATGGTTATGACTTCCAAGTAGTACCAGAGTTAATACTATGAGATGTGTGGTACTGCGAATAGATTCACTCAATGCGATTTCTTTACTGAAAGCGTCGTATAAAGATCGCTTTTTTACTATTTTAAAGCATAAAACATTGATCATAATTCTGCTGAAAGACCACGGACAGAATTTACAATTCGTTGATTTCTATATTCAGTGCAACTCGTTTCACCTATGTAAAGAGGGAGAAGCCGTTTCGGATAGCAATTTTTCGTTTGAGCCATGAACATCTATTATAATTTTGTATCTAATTACAGTATGTAATTTTGAAATGATTTGAGTGTAAAACGAATTCAAAACTCTCTTTGTAGGTTAATTATGTTCTTTATTAAAGTTAACCCCCCGTCGGGCTCAATACGCTTGACAGGCACACGTAATTAATATTTTTAATACCCCTTCATTTTAATTTTAGCATTCGAAAATTAATCACTATCCTTTGTGGGGAGGCTGAAAAAAGTGGAGATATCGTTACAAAAAAGTCTCGCCTTCGCGATTATATCCAAAGCACAGTATGTGTGCTTTGGATTTGCGATTCCAGAGGCATTTCGGATAACTCGGATTTTGGTTAACCGGTGTTTTACTGTAATTAAATCACTCGTTTTAATGAATTAGTTTTTAAACTATATATGTCAACAACTTGTTGCCAATGATTAGTGGTGGGTAAAAATTATATAGCTGTTAAAAATAACAGTTTCTCGGACAAAAAACTACTCTTTCAGAACAAGAATTGTTTCTTTCCAACAGAAAAAAACAATTAAAAATTTAACACTTTTTAAAGAAAGGAAATACACTTTTTCATGGATTTATGTTAATTCGAATTCATTTTTCATACATAATATGTATTAGATCAGCATATCTCGTCCAACATTTGAAAAAAAAAATCGACTGGAGTCTCCGAAACGGCCGTTGGGATTGAGGGCCATAGACTTACTTACCTTACTCAACTGTGACTTTCTGTGACTAAAGTAGCTCTATATAACTATTAACTCTATATTCTATAGTAACTGTTAGTCTAGTGTGACTATGTCACTCTATCTATGTAAAATTCTTCGTGAGTTTTACCAACTGTGCAACTCGACTGTGACTAAACCGTAATTCCAAATTCTAAAATTTCTTTTTGCAATCTTCAATTTCTACCTTTCTCTGTTAAATGAAACTAAAACCAAATTTCTATGTAATTTGGTTGCGGAACTATAAGCGTTTAACTTTAGCACGAAAAGCGTCAATATTTTTACCTTTCCTGATACACCATTCGACCCCTATGGAGAGATATAAGTCTACGTCAAAACTATATTTTTTATGTAGACCAAATTTTATCTCTTTTGCTAGATATGGTTTGGAATTGCCGTTTTCTCAGAGAAACGTAATTCGAAAAATAAAATGGCGGACTAAAATGAAGAGGTTGATCAAAATCTCGAGGTCAAATTTTTTGACAATTACAGAAATTTATCTTTCTACAATTTGTATAAGAGGGAATAGTAAAAACAAAAGTTTTTCGAAAAACTGTCAAACAACACTATACAAAATACTTAACATTATATTTTCGCAATAAAACCGAAGAAAATAGTATTTAAAATATGGCGAGCCTTTTATGCACACTAATGTTCGCTTTTGTAAGTCTCCTGGTACATTTATGGAAGCGGATTCAGCTCCACATTTATATTCAAAGGCGCTCAATATGATACTGTAGCAGCCGCCTAAATAGCGTAAGATTTATGTTTCATGCAGATGTAAGCGTTTTAGAACTCCAACTTTCATGAATTCAAAACAAGAAGAATAATGCGAAGGCGAAACAGCAATAACGGTTTTATAGACTTTTAAAGCAGACTTGAAATCCATTAATCGGCAAGTCTCCAATGAGTTCTCCGATATCTTTCACGCAGATATCTTTATTTTCAGGTTTTATTGCTGCCTGAAAAAATCTATGCCGTTTAACAACCTGTAACGGCCTTCTTCGAGCACTCATGCATTCAGAGATAGAGATTTAAGCCCCACATTATAAATAAAACAGAGGAGAAGTGTTTTGTTAAACGATGTATGAGGGAATAGCAACTGTTTCTCGGAATATTTTTAGATGCGCTTTGAATACTTTGGTGATGAAATTGTTGTAAACTGTACTTTGGTTCAAATTTTCTACCTCACTACGTCGAAAGCGACGTTTTCGTAAGGTTTTATTACCACGTATCCAGCACACCGAATTATAAAATTTGTGTTGTTATAGGATTTAAGAAGCAAGATAAAACAAAGAAAACTCTTTAAGAATATTAGTTTCGTATTTAAAGTATTGTATTTTATAAGCCATTTGAAAGTGTTGTGGTTATAAGTTAATCCTTTACAACATGAAATGCTTGATATTTTAACATTTTTAATAGTTTAATTTTCTTCTGTTATTTATTTTAACCATTTATTCATGAATGGTACAGGCAATCTGGCTGGAACAGTTTTCTTGTACGAGAAACCACAAGCATTTCACTAATTAAATTGAATGAATCCATGAATCTCTTTAATCACTCAGTAAATAAGAATACAATTGTATGCCATCATAAGATATGTCAAGATATATATTACTCCATGGGCTATCGAAAGGGACTATAGATCTTTCCTACATTTACTTTACATTACTCTACGACACACACCTGACTCCAGAGATCAGGACTGAACTTTCCTACCAAAAGGCGAAGCACTTTCCTTCAATGAGTGAAACAACTGAGATCTTTACTAATTAGCTGCTGTTGTGAGCTTCATATTTCTGCCGACGCTCGCACTTTCGAACACGAATTGTAAATGTTGAATTTGCTAGTCTGCTTAATCTTTATAAACAATATTTGTCATATACTCTAGAATGACAATTTTCAGTATTTCTAACATTTTTGTCTATGTTAAGACGATAACTCGAAAAGCAACAAGATAGACAGATGAAATTTGATGTGTGATCTTAACACAAAAATTGTAGATCCGTATTGAAGGGAAAAGTTGTTTTCCCAAAATGCTTATTTAATTTTCTTCATTGTTTTAGGAAACTAAACTCAAAATTATCTATATTTACAAAGATTTTTTTAACCGTGTTTGCCTAAGAAAAATACAAGATCAGATTGCGCCACAAACAATTACCTAAATTGAACTGTTTAGATCAATGGAATTATTATCTTGAGCTGTCTGGAAAGCAAATATGATCACTAACAACCCTCATAAACAAGCCAAAGCAAAGGAAAGACATAAAATGTTGGTTTCTAAAAGAACAAAATCTAAGGCTACGTGGTTTTTGTATCCTGTGTGAGGCAACGGAGATAATTGAAATGATACAGCGCTTGAAATACTGATATATTGTTTGTTATATTTATATATTGTCTGCTGGTGTGAATTAGAGAATCGAAAAATACTCTTCTTTTAATTGTGCTGAAACAAATTGGTGGTCGAATTTAGGAAATGGGTGATACAATCTAGGAAACCAGTCTCCTTAATTGGATCGATGTCACACTTTTTGTGCTATCTGTGCACTTCGAAATGTATTTCTCATATAGTTAATTATATTGTTTTGAAGATGAATAAACTAGGAAGAATTCCACTAAGTTTATTTTTCTTATTAAATTTACTTCATTATCAATATAATGAAGAATGTCCAAGTGGTCCAAATTCGGCAAACTTCACCAGTAATAAATATAAAATAACAAATGAAGAAAATAAATAATGAAATTATTTAAACATTTCTGCGTCTAAAACAAAGTACCTTAAATCAAAAAGTGCTAAAACTTCAAATAATATTAACTGACATTTCATGCTGTTTTAGACCGGAATTGACAAAAAATATCATCCTTATGATATAGAATGCTTTATCTTCTTATGGCGGATCTTAATATTCAGTTATTCTTTCATTTGGCGACATTTATTTCTTCTTTAAAGACGTTTGCAATTTCATTACAGACACTGAAAGGCACGAAATATATTTTATTGGTTTAGGCGTGAAAACAACGGATTTGATTATACGTTCGAAACGCATAAAAGGTTTACGATATTCCTAGCTAGCATTCACCAATTTTCATACTGAATATAAAAGATTCTTTTATTGAAAAATTTGTAAGAGCGATCGATTTTTTTTTCCTATTTTGATTCACCCTTCAAGTAATCTAAAAAAATAAACTGTATACCCATAGGCGATTTGTATCTATGTACTTATTTCATGTAATAGCCTTATCGTATGAAGTTACGTTTCTTTCGCTTCGAAATTTGAATTATTTGATCTAAAAATATCTCTCAATATTTGGTGTCGAAATATTTCTTGTAATGTCTTGTTAATTTTTCTCTTTTCATGCATGACTTCATTCGCAGAAAACGGAAAATCCAATAACAAGAATCTGAGGTTTTTTATATTTCTTTCTTCGCATGGCTAATTTACAAAAATAGCTTTTCTATATTGCTTAGAAATTCTACTACACACAAAAAATGTCACTTTGTGAATATGTTTGTTACGCAATCACGATCAAACGCGCTGTTCGACTTCCTTCCAATTTGTCATCGATGTTTCTTAAAATCATTAAAAACCACATATTCTTCTACGATCTTTATTTTTTGACTCCATCTCAAGATTGTGATTTGTTTAATGATTTTGTTCCATTGATACAATTCCAATATGGTGGCAGTTTTAATGTTTCTTCGCTTCATGTAATGCTCAGCTTTCATCAACAGTTCTAGCCAAACTGTTCATTCTATCAAAATTTGAAGACTACCTCCACTCTCGAGCGAAAAGTTTTCTACAACTTTGTCCCAGTATATATTCGACTTAACTATAATGATTTACCGGCAAACAACGGGGAAAGGTTAGACATAATGTTATGGTGTTTTGTGGTTATAAGTGCGTTGCCGACCTACCAGGAGTGAGAGATGATGCCTCCTCACCTCAAACTCCCCCCCCAGGCTGCGCAATGACTACATTGGCTAAACCTTTAAAGATGATGAAGACTAGTTATAATTTGTTGAATCTTCTCTAATACTAATAAAGATGAATGTATGTGTGTCTGTCTGTTGGTGGTCTACCAAATTTGGCTCAGATATACTTTGGATGCTGAAGATGTGCAACTCGGAGCACATCTTCAGCATAATTTCAGCATTTTTTAAAAATTTCAATTCAAATTTAAATTATTTAAAAATTAAACGAAATTTCATCGTTTTTTGCCAATAACTTCTGAAAGAATTGATTGACAAAAAAATTAAGTCATTTTAAAGAGCAAGAACATATCTTCCCAATGATACTAGTTTTTATTATTGAACAAAAATTGTATCTATTTTTTATAAATTTTTAAAGTCATCAGAATTTTAAGGTCGATGGTTGCGAGAGTAGAAATTGACGTAGGGGAGGCGGAGCGTAGTAGCTGCAAACATCATGTACGCGTGTATCTTCAAAACAAAATGATTATTGATGTAGTCGCTTCGGCAGTACGTATATTAAAATTGGAACGCTACAGAGAAGAGTAGCATGGCCCCTGAGCAAAGAAGACACGCAAAATGGTGAAGCGTTCCGCATTTCTAACGCTGATCTGCAAAATACGCTTAAGCTACTTATCCTTGAAGAGTTTATTCTAAAATTAGATGAAAAATTCTTTGAAAATCGCCCTAATATTAAAAATCACTTCATGTAAATCGTAAGAGCACCAGATCAATTTTATATCAATAATTCCTCTCTTTTCAGCATTCTTTGCCCTTCCCCTAAATTTTTTTGCCTCTACTCCATGACAACTGCTTCAAACGTTCCCTCACACGGACTGGATAGCGCAGGCGGTTAGACATGTTTGCTCACCCCGGGTTCGAACTCGCTTGAGTTTTGCCTTCGTCAGATTCAACAAATAATTAGACAGCTTCTCTCCCTGTTTCTTGCATTCCTAAAAGGAAACATCAAATTTAAATTCTTCCAATACTCTCATTTAAATTTTGCTTATTTTATTTTATAAATGTTTCTAAAATTTTAGAAAATTTTTCTATGCACTCGAAATGATTACTCTTACTTATTAATATTGGCGGTACGCCGTTGAATGGTGATGTATGTTTTTATATTTTACTGTGCTCCGGAGAAAGAATACTATCCAAACATATGCCTGTTTTAGTTCATTTTTTATTATTTGTTATTATTAGCTATTATTTGGCAATTTATAGATATTCAGTTTCTTAGTCTATGTGTGTTGTTTTGTTATGCACAGAATTAGTATTCAAGATTTGGTTTTTTTCAAGTATTTCAATTCGATAGCTTTTTTTATTTATAAATGGTTGTTTTATTGACTAGATTTAAATTGTTATCATGAATTTAGTTTTGCGTTTCATAAAATGTAGTCAATTCTCTATTGTTTTACAGAAACATTTTATTTAGTTATTTTGAGTTTAAATTAGATTTAATATGTAAATTATTTTTAGTTGAGAAAGTTAATTATTTCACCTCAAATTTTTCATTACTTAATTTTACATTACTTATTACTTTTCCATTTTTAAAGAATCTTTTTATTTATCATTTCTAACAGTTAAATATAAGGGATTAACTCAAAGTTCATTGCATGCAAAAACAACCTGTACATTTTCGTTTTTGTATAAAGAATTTAAATTCAGTTATACTGATTAACCTGTTCACTGTCTGTGTTTTCAAATTCATTTATTTTTCCTTATTGCAATTATTGCTTTCAGCTTACAAAAATTGAAATGTTTGAAAGGTCAGCCATAATTTCCTTATTACTATAAGATTGGCGAAACAGCTGGTCGCCGTAGGCGGCTAGTTATATATAACGCAACCGTCTAGGTTAAATTTTAACTTCTTTAGGTTAAATTTTTAAAATCTTTTCTTATCTTATATCTGGTATTTATTTGTATCTATATGTGAATACGACAACTGAGAAACATAACCAGCAAGACAAATAAAATTTAATATGTGATCTTAACACAAAAATTGTTGAATGTAAAGTCACTGAATGGAAATTCGAAACTGAAGTCATTCAACTTCTGTTACAGATTCAAATTTTATCAAACTTGCTCCACTGGAGACTTATTGACGCGAGATTAACTATATCGACGATCTGATTTTATTCCGAAAAAATAATGCTTCATTACAAAATTCTTCATTAGAAAAATTCATTAAATATGCTTTATTAGAAAAAATTCTTCATTAAAAATATTTTTTAAGAAAAATTCTTCATTAAAGAAATTGATTCTTTATTTATTGAATAAAAGAAAATCATAAGTGTAAATCTTAATAGCTAATTTTTTGCAAGTCTAAATACAATCCTTGGACACCCTGTGCCATAGAACTGGTACTTAGCAATAAATTCATCTAAAATTATTCAGTTAGGAAATTGCTTAGCTCACTTGTGCCAACCCTTTGTGATAGATTATGTAGAAAAGGAAGAAATTTATTCACGGCGGTACGAAAATGCAGTCTGCAGTTTATACATCCGTTTAGTTAATGATCTTTTTAAATGTGATTACCATGTAAAGCTTATTAAACTGCCGGAATAAGTGAAATTTTCATTATGATAATTTCTTAAATATTCAACTAAAAATGCTACCACCCTGAACAAATTTGTAATCAAACTATAATACAGACGGCAACTTGAATACTCTCTTCTAAACAAGTCGCGACAACAATTAAGCTTATTAAAATTAATCTTATGCGGGCTTTTAACTACAGGGAATTTCTAAACACGATAAGAGTTGCTGAGTTAAAATGAGTAATAGTTATAAAATACGCAAAATTATCCAGGGGCGGTTGGTGGAACAGAGGTATGATTATCGGCAGACTACGTGGTAATCAATATATAGGCGTGGATAAGCGGTACAAATATTTAAATATTCTCAAATTAGGATCAAATTGCATGAATTTATTTGGACGAAAATTTTATTTTTGAATTGTAAAAGCAAAATACAATTTTTTTATTCTCTAATTTAGTCTTAAATTCAGTTTCATAGTGTTTAATACATGGTGTCCAGAAATTATTGATGGAGTTTCCTTACCTCAAACATTTTGATTAAAGAACATGCCGATAAATATTATTGTATATTCATAAAGAATAATATTTTAATAACACAAACAGAGTTAAGTAATTTCCACATGGCAGCCTTTAGAGGCATGTAACCCATCGACACTTGGCTAGAAATTGAGATCATTCTCGATGTGTCTAGGTTTAGGTTAGTAAAATGAAATCTTCATACAAGAGATGATAAATATTTAAGTATTTTTGGACGAAATAAGAACAGTAAAACTTCCAAGATGTGACCACTTATGTCTAAAACCCTTTAGTAGTTAACATATAACCCTTCAGTAGTTTAACAAGGCAGCCATCGATTTCGTAATGTTGCATAAGCATGTACTATATCATTTCAAAAAATATTCATACGTAGACGATCAGTGAGAAAATCCTCAATTATACGTGTTATAGAAGTTACCTACATTACAGAATGAATTTCAAGTGTAAAACTCTTTGTGATTATCATTCCAATATAGATTCTAGAGTTTTTCGAAACGTAGTTTTTAGTCAAGCTAACAGAATTAAAAAAATATGCAATAATAGAGATGATTTTTAAATGGCTTCCAATATTTTTTAAAGACACTCAATGACAACCATTTCCCTTTTAATATTCACGGCATTAAAGATCTTTACCTTGAAAACAGTCTGGAATATACAATCTAAAAAAAATTCACATTCTAAGGGCTTTTTTCTTAATATGTCTAAATTGGTTCCATTCCCTAAAATATTCCTGTTTTCACTTCTTCTGGTTTGTGTCTTCGAATATAGATGGCGCCATGGGACTAGTTCTTCTTTAATAATAGTTTGATAATACCTCCTTCTAAAAGAAAGTTAACGTGGGTTTGTGATTATGTGAAGACCTTTTTCTCTTTTTTCTCAACTATGGGCATAGGGTAAGATTTTATTTATGATGGCTAATTTTAATATAGCCAGATGGCTGATAATTTTAATCAATCTTATTAGAGTTTTAATGTTTTTGTTTTTCCTCTTCCTTTTGAAAATATGCTTTTTGGTGTACAGATCTCCTTTGTCTTTTGTTTGGGAAATTTCGGGCTAAGAGAGGCTATGTTTGGCCTAATGCTAGCTTCTTACAGAAATATTTCCCAATTATTATTTTGAATCCATTTCGAATAAAGTCCTTAACCTTTGAAAAAATGGACTAGAATGGATTCCTTGTTTGCTTTTTTTTCGATTACCTCTGAGTTTATCTTTGCTTTTGCTATCTTTGTAGGATATTGATTTCCATTGTTCTCTGTTTGCTGTTATGCTGCTGCAATTGCGCCCTACTTAAACATTGTTTAAATTTTATTTTCTAAATTTTATTCTCTAAATTTTATTGCTTATAAATGAAATTTTTTGCTGTTCTTGTTTAAATTTAAGTTAAAATTTTATTTTTAAATTTATTTATATTTTCCTAGTTGATTGTTTTTAAGATCTACATTACAGAAGCTAGTTTCCAAAATCCTATTTTGAAATCCTATTTTTCCAAAATCCTATTTCGCTGACTCAAAAAACTGTAAGACTTTAATCAGAGAACAGGTTACTTCTTTTTGTTTCTGAGTTATTTTCGTTGGGCCATAAGCTCTCAACTTCCTAGTTTCAGTTCTGATGGGGCGCACAGGGCTCTCAAATTTGTTATGACAGCTATGGTGGCCGGTTTTAGACAAAGAAATAACAACAATGAGCGATAAATTTATCGGTTTCTCGCGCTGATCAAGTTATTCTGTTCAAAATTAGTTGTGTTGCATTTTTAAAAAATTTATTTTGCTTTTAAATGTGTGCAAATATAAGGTAACACATCAAGGCTGTACTCAATTTCTAGCCAAGTCTCGATGGGTTACATGCCGAAAGGCTGCCATATATAAATTACTTAACTCTGTTTGTGTTATTTAAACAACTTTTTTGAGTTTAATTACAATAATTTGTGGACACCCTGTATTTCTTCGGAGGGACGTGAACTGCTTCGAAATGCTGTTAGAAAGAAAAGTGACAACCTTTTAAAAACACTTTCATTTCTTTCACCGCCATACTGTTCACATCGTTAAGCAGCGTTTTGATGGGAGTGCAGAACATGTGTCTGCTTAATGTGCTGAAAATTGCAGTTCCTTGTCTGACAAAAATATTTTTAATTATTAGAGGACGACGCACTGAATAAATGCAAACGGTTCTTCTCCCCAGTGTTTTATAAACTTATAAAAATGAATTGTTTGTTTGTGTGTATGTGATGCAAGAGACGAATCTATCATACTACCAGGCATGGAATTTGGCATACAGGTAGCCGCAATTGTGATTCAATGTACCTCAAAATTCGAATTTTAAAATTCAAAGCAGAAATATTTTTATTTAATATTTTGTGTTGTTTTTTTTATTTTTCGTGCGTATTTGCTGGTAGTATCGTCTCTGGCGATCGTAGAAAAAAAAGGATATAGATGCGCCATTTTATAGAATAAACAATTGTCGTTCAAAAAATATATTTGGAACGTCTAACGTAGCTTAACGAATTTTGAGAATTTTTTTTAATTAGTTAATTTTCCGAAAAACTTGAAGAAGTAAAATTGAAATCTCTGCATTCAACATTCTAATTTGTTATCTTCTTCAATTTTTTTCAGCTAATAAATGGAACTTTTCTCTTTAATTTAAACAAGAACGATCTGAATGCATTTGTTTTATTGATTTTTAATTAATTATTCTCTTGATGAGTTCAAAGATTTTCTTCGCAGATCTGTGGTAGGAAGCTTTCCTTCTTCGCAGGATGATTGTTGCCTTAGCAGCTCACATGTCTTTCCAATTTTGACTTCACAATGAGTCAAATGAGTATTAATGTTCCAGAAACCATTTTTCTGGCAACGCCGAACGGGTTCTATTAATATCCTATATAAGCATTTTCCACCAATTGCAGAACCATCTGGTAGTTAATATTGGAACATAAACAACCAAAAATTTCTAGTTTGGAGAAGGAAAATAAGCTTCTTTTTTTCATCATTTCTATGCGAGAGTCATCTTTCTATCTTCTTTTGTTTGCGGTTCATTTCGGGGGGGCACCTCATATATGGGGATGAGAAGTCGTCGTATAAATAAGCTGGCTCTCGCTTCCCTGGAGGGTAAGCAATGATGGTGTGGTTGTGTTGACCACATCTCCGATGACGAGATGTACCTCTACTGGAGGAGTTTGCGCATGGGCCTTTTTGTAATTAGCCACAGTACGCGTGTTCTTGCCGTGGCGACCCGGTCAATCAGATGTATCGGATGGCTTCGTGCCAGGTCTGGGTGATTTCATATGAATTACCCTTCCTTTGTGTACGAGATATTGATTTTTAAAGTTTAACTCAACTTTTGAAACACCCTGTACTTTAACTCTCACTATGGCATAAACAGACTGAAATAATCCCTAAAGACAAAGCCATTTGAAAAGCACGAAATATAAAATCTCATTTCTGTCTACTGCACTTAGACAGTGCATGATTAAGTGCAGGTGCATTCGAAACGTAAATACATTTGTGAAACTTAGATATTTTCTGAGCCAAATATGCGATTTCCGATTTTCGAGAAATCCTATTGAATCGCATTTATTCTCAAATTTCATAACCATTCCTTTCTATATTTTATTTAAAAATAAAGGCCGAGGAAATTTCGGAGAAACGCTTTCAGCTCCCTTCTCTTTATTAAGTTTGCGTTATTTATTGAGAGAGTTTGATACGGAAAAGTAAAGGGAGGATTTTAACATTTCATGAAATGCACTGGAAGAACCTGCGGCAATATTTGATTTTGGAAATCAATTTATCGCATGTAAATAAAATAGATATACTACGCTTTAAGAAACATACGTTTTTGGAAAATATTTCCAGAAAAATGTAGCGCAAAATCACATCCGATAATTCAGTAAAATATCACAACATTTTCCTTATGTTTATCAATATTTACTCGACTGAGCTCTTTTATATGATCGTAAGTAATTCTATTTTAAAATTCGCTGAAAGAAGATAGGTTTTGTATACCCAAGTAAATCCATTCCTTTCTCGAATTACTTTGGAACAAGATTCGATTTGTTCTTTATCCCGTCAAAACAACCCAAACCGACAGAGCTCCGACAAAATATCCCTTGCCAAAATAGCCCAGACAAAGCAGCCATGACAAAATAACCCAAATTCAAATTCTTAAACATTTAAAACTTAACAAACAAACAAATTTGTTGGGCTATTTTGTCGGGCTCTTATGGTTTGGGCGATTTTGACTGGTCATGGATTTGTTCGATTACCGTTCCCTTTGAGACTAGGAGATAGCTATCGGGACCACACCAGGTGATTTTATTCTCAAATGGTTTAGCATATCTTGCCAAGTTCATCAGTAAAAGGTTTGTGATGTCGAGGAAATATTCTGTTTGTCAATGCTATTTAGGAGCACCTAGATATCACTTGCAGTAGAAATCTGATTTAGCTTCAAAATATGAAATGGATATGGCAGAATGCCTTCCTGGCGGACTTTAAGGGGAAACTGGTTCAACTACAACAAGTACAAACAACTGTTTCGTTTGGGAGAAAACCAAGAAAACTTTCAGAAATCAGACCAACTGCAGTGAGTAATTCTTTGTCGTGAACAATCAAAATAGCCCAAGCCATAAAGCCCCAATAAAATAACCTAAGACAAAATAGGCCTTGCCAAAATAGTCCCTACAAAACAGCCCAGACAAAATAGCCCAAGATACAATAGTCCAAGATAAAATAGCCCAAGATACAATAGTCCAAGATAAAATAGCCCGAGATAGCCGGAGATAGACCGTACAATAGTCCAAGACAAAATAGTCCCTACAAAATAATGTTTTATAATGTCATACAGAATTTGAATTTGGGTAGGTGTTATTTTGTCTTGTGCTATTTTGTCTTGAGATATTTTGTAGGGACTATTTCGGCATGGGCTATTTTGTCTTTATGACCTGAGCTATTTTGACTGGGTATCATACCCATAAAATTCCTCCTATACATATTCCTCATACATGCCATGACTTAACTCACTATATCACTGATAGACTGGGATAAGACATTGAAATTTTGAATCAGGGTCGAATACGAGGTTAATACCTGAACCACATCACGGTATTTTAAATCATATAACGGGCCAGCATGAATGAGTGTTATGAATATATAACCTTCGACGCGCGAAGAAACACTCATGCATTTGCTATATAATGTGAAATATACACCATTCAAAAAATTCATTAAGTTCTTCCAATATTGTGGCAGAAGGTATGTTATTTTGATACACAAGGTGCACTTATTACTCAGGCCTCTATGGGAAATAAATACAGTTGTGTGAAGAGCAATAAAAATCCATTCTTTGTGTGTTAGAGCATGAGAAATGAAATAATGAAAAGGCTAGAAAGTCATAATTACAATAAAGCACCGTTCATAAGTTTCTTATTTAACGTGAAACGGGGTTACTTTGCACCGATTTTCATGACTTCTGACAGAATTTGTTGATTAGTTACATGTCTTTTTCTAAAAGGAAAGGGGGGGGGTAATATTTTCCTTATTGAGGCGTTATTAGAGAAACGTTTTGCATCAAAATTTGGATCATTCAGTGTTTTAATAATTAATTATGATTTTTTGAAATTTCGGTGCAAAGTTTCCTCATAGGTGGGGATACTTTGCACTCGTTAATTTTTTTCAGTATATTACAAAAATAAATTCTCTGGATGCAATTCTAGATATATTTATTGATAGCCTGGTTGGAAATATACGAGAAAAGTAAATTTCATAAATGTCTGGTCATAATTAACAGTTTTATGTCATTGCATTCGGACAAATCAAGATGGCGTTTTAGAAATCATTTTATTCAATTATTGCAGGGTGTTTTATTAATATATCTCTCTATTACCGCACCTTCTTAGTAATATAAACGTTTATTATCATTTTAAGACCTATACTATTGACGGGGCGGGCCTAAGTCACTTAATTGGACTACATGTTGCAACGGTCTTTTCATTCTCATTGGAGAAAACCATTGGATTTCTATGCTTAGTTATATGAATTAGCTTTATTTTGTAACAAATTGTTCACTTGGGGCACTAAAAAGAGTGTCTGCATCTTTACAAATACCCTAAACTTGTGAAATTGCGTTAAATCAAGATTCCTTGTCCTCTGTAGAGAATTCCATATACTTACAAGTCCCTAACTTTCTTTTATACACCCTGAGCATATCTGAAGTTTAAGTAAACATTGTTGTTATTATTATTTAATTAAAAAATAAATAAATAAAACAACTGGGGTTGCTGTTTATCAAGAATTTCCATAGTGCAAAGAATCCCTCCTTTTCGCTGCAAAGTTACCCCAGATCCGAAAGAAATTAATTTCAACTTAAATAACAAATATAATTGGCATTCAAAGCAACAAAATGAAAGTTAGGCTTATTATCTTTCACATTTAAATGCACTTGCCTTCAGAAATGTCATACTTTCCTCAGCAGAGACAGATTTTTCAACACCAAAATTTTCGCTGAAAAATTGGCTCATTGTCTTTTCCTTCTGGAATCTCCTGAATGATTGTTATATACGTTTAAGGAATGAAATACACTAGTCAGTGTTCCCAAAAGGCTAGGAAATACCTCACCCCTATTCAGTTCATCTCTATTTCACTTTTCACACAAATTTTACACTGGTGCAAAGTAACCCCGTTTTACGCTATACGTTGTTTAGCAGTCTAGATTCATTTGTAACAATTGTAAAGATAAAGTACTTCGCTCATATGACGCAAAGATTCCGATATACGTCGCTTCCCCTTTTCTGAAATTCACAATTTTCTGCCTCGGTCCTTATTTCGCGTTCCTATTGTTTTAAGATATTTTCATTGCAGGTTTCTTTAATTAAGACTTTTTAATTAAATGGCAACCTGCATGTACATAAATCATATAAAATATCAAATGTATAATTAGCACTGAAAATATACAATAAAGCTACGATTTTTCTCACTTTTATGATAAATGTTTACTTGTAATTTTAAATATTTATTATTGTTACTATATTACATACTAAAATACAAGTTCTTTCTTTAAGAAAGTTTAAAATTATTAATTTTCATGGAATTTGCATTAGTTGCATTAAATTTATAATAATCAAAATGTTTATTAAAATTTCGATGACAATTCTTTTCATTTATACGTCGTTTTAAGTCAGTTCCTTGAAAAACGTATAAACAGTGCTTTACTGTATCTCGTAAAGAAACGGGAGAGACTCTTGACTTTCTTATGTATTTCCACAATATAAAGCGTTATGTGTTTAACACTCTTCTTATGGTGAAGGTAATCGAATATGCATTTTGGAGTTCTTCTCTTTGACCTATCGATCATAGACGATATAATTTTCGATGACGTTTATTTTAACTCTTTAATCCCGAGGCGACTTTTATCTTCTAGCTCTTTTAAAACCGGGGGTTTTGGGTAGGAAACGACATGCATTGGACTCTCCCAACCTGGGTGGTCATTTACCCTACCCCTAATATAACCTTCCCTTAAAGCGCACGGAAATGGGCTGCGGTTGGCAAGGATAATTGGATCCCCTACCGTACTTATCTCCTAAGCGATCTCAAAACCTCGCCTCCCCTCAAAAGAAGCCAACCGCCTCAGACCGGCCTTCGTCCCTGTTAAGAGGAAATTTTTAACCGCCCGGGACCGCCTCCCTCGATGTGAGAGGGTTAAGTGACAAAGCTTTACCTGTGAATCTGTACCATTAGCAGAGCATGAACGTCAATTCTGCTGTTTCTGAAATTGAAATGTAACGCGGATCACAATGTTGATGGCCATGAGAATTTTCTCAGTCTTCCCTTTTTACCTTCATGGTCGCTTTGAAATAGAATGGGTTCATTTTTCCTAAAAATGTCCCTAAAAGTGCCTCGATAAGAGATTTTTCAAATATTTTTTTAAGAAATCAAGCCCGCATATTCTATTTGTACTACAGACAATCCTTCCAGCATATAACATGGTAGGAAGCTCATAACTCCTCATGTTTTTTTATGACCACTCTCTCCAATTTTCCTCGAAGCGAAAAACACCGAAGGGAAAATTAATGAAATCATTTCTTTTTAAAATAAGTCAATGTTTGAAACAGTGAAATTCATGTGTAGCGACCATTTCCTGTCCAACCAAATAATGCGGTTAAGATTAAATGTTGATTCAGAAAGTAGACATATTTAGTGATGAAAGCTATAATTCAAATCTTACTTTCAAAAGAGAATGTTAAAAGCATTATTGGCCCTAAACTGGAGAAATAAATTTTTATCCAAGCCACACTGAACTACGTCGCATGTGTTCATTGATCGTATGTATTAATCTACAGCTGAAACTGTTGACAAAGAATGATGCATAATTAAACAGAAAGAATCAGCAGTAAGAGAAATTAACATGAGTACTAAAACTTAAGCCTGAACTCCTACTGAGACTCATCCGTCTTATTATTTGAAACCTGTTCCTTAAAGGAGAAAAAATATTGACCACAAAAGTGTCATTAAACTCATTTTTATTCATTCAGTTTCATTGCTCTTCGCAAAAGCATGAATCAACCCTCCATTTGTACAAATCTCTGTTAAGATTCAAAATTTTCTAACAGTTTCAGATACTTATGAAATTAACTTAATATTTATTTATATGCAGCACTATAACAAAACAATGTAATTCGACTACGTATAATAGTAACAGGTAAACACACTATCCCGCAAAAATCACGGGATAATAATAAAAAAAAACTAGGGTGATTGCCAACTCACGTATATAGTGCAATCTCATCTATGGGGGTTAAAACTCAAACCATGGATCAAGATAAGCAGAGATAAATCATTTCAGTTTCATGTAGCGATTTCTAATCCTTTTAGTGCCGACTGAAAGTATTTCACGAATTTGCTAAGATTTGGGAAAAAGCTCATAAAAAACAGAATAAGAAAGATGTTTACAAAATTCAAAAAAGGAGTATATTAAAAGGGAAAAATAAAGGGAGATAAATAATGCCAATTTTATTTCAATTTTTATTGAAAATCATACGAATAATATAAATATAAAACATTATGAAAAATCGAATATTAACTTATAAAATTAATCGAATATTATTATTATCATTAATATATAATATTAATCGAATTTTTTAATAAATCGAATATATTAATAAAACCATTTATAACTTTTTATAAATTTATTTTGAGGTAGAGTTCTCTCGCGATGCGAATCGTAAGACACAATCGCATACGCAAAGATATATTGTCGTTGTCACTTTTCGCAAGTGTTGCGAATGGCGATATACCGTCGTTCGTCACTAAAAGGGTAAAATATGATGACTGATTACTTATAAAGAAATTGACTGAGAAAGACACTTCTGAAATAAAATGTGCAAGCTTTTTCACCTGTTTTCATTGAGAACGCGTTTATATAGAGTTAAAATCTCAATTTGATCAAGGATTTCAAGATCCGATTCATCCAAAGAACCATCGTGTATATGAGCCTGCTGCCGTCGTGGGCTAAACATTGTTACAAACATGGAAAGTCGCTTCCCAGCAATGTTACTCTTATGGTTGGGTAGAGAGTTTTACAGGTGTAAGTATGGGATTCTGGCAGCAGCCGGATCTGGATCCCTGACCTTGGCGAACATCTTGGCGATAAATCGATGATTCCAGAAAATGCTACCCTTTTCTCGATATCTCTATTAGGAAAGAAAATACGTTTGAATGTACGAGAAAACTCCATGTGACGTCACGTCATGTCTGGAGGACTATATAAGGAGTGCGCTTGGATTACGGAGTGAGTGAATGTTGATCGACTTCGAACGTGTTGATCCACTGGGATCGCCTTGGAGTGCGAACGTCTTTGGAGTTCTATCCGCTGTGCGAGCTAATAAGCTGTTAGATGCCGATCGGTATTGAGTATTAGTGTATGTTGATCCACTGGAACGACTTTGGAGTTTCGTCTGCAGTGCGAGCTAGGAAGCCGGTGAGCTCAGCGCTATTGAAAGTGCTGTTATTGTCGTTATTAGTGATTTGCTGACTGTTTGTTTTGCTAAATCTCAAAGTGCTGAACTGTTATTACCTGTGAATTGTTTGTTCACGTTGCTATTCTGTGCAAGATCTATTGTTTCCTGTTACCTGTGCTACATGTTTTCCTGCACATTTGTGAATAAACCTTAATTTTCCATTATCCTGCGTGTTGGACTTTTTACACTATATACGCACAGAAAGATTTTTGTTACAATATCCATGTATGGCATTGAAGTTTGGAGCTGGATGTCAGATCAGGAATCAACCTCGTCATTTGACTATCGTTCAGAATTATGAAATCTGTCCCAAAATGACCTTTGCGTAACTTTAAAAAAGGCATTAATCTTTCTAAACTAAACAACAAATAGTAAATTAAGTGGCAATAGACTGAACTTTATTTTGTATTTTGTCGATGGTCCATGTATAAACTATATCAGGAATTGTCACAAACTTTAGAGTTTTGACGACAGAATTCTACTAATAATGGTTTAATTTATGTAAGTTTTTTAAAGCTGTGAATGGCATCGTTATTAGTTTTATTAATGCCGTTACTTATTTGCGAATTTTGTGATTGTGAAATAGTTGGATTTTAGGATTGGATTTTAATAGTTATATGGAAAAAAGAAAACAGAAAACTGAGCTTTACTTGTATTTTTGTAATGATAAATTATATAAGAATTATCGTAAACTGAATATTAAGCAAACAGCATTGGCTGGGACACTTAATGCGTAGTTAAAATGCTGAATATTTCAGAAAACACCTTATTTATGCTTTGGTATTTATAAAATTTCAACTGAGAAGATAAAAGTATTATTCCAAATCAGTGAGAGCATTCTTCCCTCGATTTTCTAGCATAACAATACAATATGATAGGTTCTGTTCATTTTTCCTTTTAAAAGTCTGTATTTCCACAACGAATCACAGAGGAAGCACCAGATGCCGCAAGTGAGTCATATGCCGGGATGATGCCACAAGCACGTAGTATATACTGAAATAATATGATGTGTTTCGTTCTTCGTAGTATAATGAAGAAAACCGAGTATGCATTTTGTGCCTCTACATTTCAACTGATTAGGTCCAAAATTGGATATAGATTTGCACGTTTGGTCACAAGACCACATACCAAATATCATTTGTCTAAGTCGTTGCGTTTTTGTGTATGGCTTTCACATGCACAAGAATAGGCAGTCCGACAGATATTCAACCAGTAGAGAGATTTGGACCAATATTAAATAGCCATCTACAATTCTGATGACAACAAAACCTTATGCTAAATTTCATCCATCTATATTGTGTTTTTTAGTTATCGTGTTCACTTGTACACGGAAGAACAGATAGACAGACTTCCCGAGACAACATACAAAATTTGACAGAAATATACAAATTTAGTAACAAGACTCCACACCAAATTTCCTCTACCCACCTCATTGTGCTTTTGAGTCAACATGTTCACAGACAGAACACCACATGTGCTTCCGTTTCCTATAACACTAAGTTATTTTACCAGTTTGGATGGACACAAGGTGGATTTAGCAAACCCCCCCCCCCACACACACACACAAGGCCCCGAGGCCCCATACCGAAAACCGCCACCCGAACAACTTTATTGAAAAACAACAAGTTATACAATTGCATTATCAAAAATAATTAAACCAAATTATCAGGTTTGTACATAAATTTCTATTATAGACATTGACATTTGCAGCTTCTGAACAGGGGTGAAGCTGTTTACTGATTTGTTACTTACAAAATAGACAAATACACAGACAGAATTCCAAAAATGTTTCCTTTTTCGGACTCAGAAAGTTTTACAAAGTGGAGATTCATCAAAATGTCGAAGAATTTTTCGACGACTACAATACTTTTTCTTCGTGTGCTTTGCGTAGGAGAAAGTAAGAAAGGATTATTAGATTCTCCATTAGATCTGTATGTTTAATCACCTTCTTTATTTACAAGATTTCTCAACACGAATCACGAAATTTTAGACCGTGAAGGTGTCAAAGAAGTGTTGGTGTTAATTGTTACATCACACAGTATAAATAATGTAATTAAATGAACTAGAACGAGTGCCAACAAGTGATGTAAATGGCTTTTTTAAACGAGCTTAATCAAGTTGTCTCTCAAGGAAAGTAGCTTGTGGTTTTGAATAATCTCATTATGAACATATAACTTGATGTCCCCCATGTTAATGCGCTATTTTGCTACATAGTTGCTTTATTTGTTACTTAATCCTAAAACAGAAAGTGGATGTCGTAATTCCGTCAACCATTAAAGTAAATGAAGCTTACTAAAATAAATGCATTAAATAATATTACTCTTTTCGACTTTGCAATAAAGAGAGCAGCAGTCACGGTTGCTCTCTTTGCCTCTCTGTTTTGAATAAATTTTCGATGTTCTGACAGTCATATGGTTACTATGAGATCTCAGGAATGAAGCATTCAAAAGATTATAATGCATATCAAAGGTTTAAATAAAAAATATATAGTGTTTTTGTTGATAAATCTGATTACTTGTATCAGAAATGCATATTAGATAAACATTTAAGAATGAAGTTTCTAACTCGTTACAGAGTTTAAAAAACAGGATGTTGTAAATGAATCCAGAATACAATTCGGAGTACTTAAACTGTAATTAGTATCCTTAAGGCAAGCATATTTATAATTTATGGCCATATCAGGACTCTAATCCACACACACTTACATAAAATAAATGTTATACATACAAATTCCATATAAATACCTCGCACATAAAAAAAGCAACTGTACATACTTGTATGTTTGTTTTTCCATGGACATATAAGCAAATGGAGTTATATAGGTATGAAAAAGGTATCTTCAAACTTTTTAAAAGATCATTAAAATAAACTAGCAAGAGGCATACGCTTCCGAATTTTTTATTCAATAAATAAAAACTCCAAAGTTTATTTTTAGATGAAGTGAACACTGAATGACAACTGGTCAATGGCATTGGTGTTTTCGTTTCAAAATAGCTTCATCGCAAGAAATGATGCAAGTTGTCGCGTAGTTTATCGAATTTCAATTTGTAATTCACTCACAGAATAAATTTAGTATTACATACAATCAAAACCATCCTTCAAGCTCAAAAATTTATGAATGGCATAACAAAGTTATACGATGTGTCGATTCTGTCTCCAACATTTCATAGAACCTGGTTGGAAATCCCCAAAGACTCCCTGCGTTGCGAGTGACCAATGCTGCGAGCATTGAAATGTTCAAAAACATTGTGTAATAAACCTTATACACGATATTTATTGAATACAAATAATTGTAAGTGCACATCCTTAATTTCTTTTTCATTTTAACTAGCCGCCTTCGACGACCAGCTGTTCGCTTGCAATATTAATGGCCTGTGGCTATGCTTGCAACTTGGCGAAATAAATTGGCGACTTTGCCATAATAGAGGCTCAGGAACTTTGACAAAGTTTTATTTTGCAATATATCTCGGAAACGGAGCTTGGTGGGTGGCAGGCTACCATTCACGACATATTTAGGGATCATAAGCTTTCATATGAAATAAAAATCGTTGGAATCGGTCCAGTAGTTGGGGCTGGGAGATTTTCAAGGTTTTCCTCCATAGAGAATGTGCAGTGGAGTATTTTTTTTCGATTTCTCTCAAAAATAATGGGAGTGGGGCCAGATGACCATTGACGACGTATCTAGACGCAATCAGCTTTCATATCAAATAAAAAGAGTCAAAATGGCTCCAGTGGTTGGAGCTGGGGGACTTTCTAATTGTTTTGTCAAATTATTTTAAATATATAGATAATTTTGTTAAAGTGTAAAGGCACATTTCTGAAAATCTTTTATTTATATGTTAGTGCATTTACAAATAAAGGTCACTTCACTAATACAAACAGTTTTCAATCTCCATTCTTCCCCTCACAGGCATCGATTCTGGTTGTGGCTCAAATCCTTCTTGGTGTAGCATATCTACCCAAGTATATAAGACAAGGCCTAATTATGAAAAGGGACTGTGTTGATCAAAGCGACAGTGGAGCAGCTAGGTAGCCTCTTTATCATTCTTAATCTCCGGGCATTGTTATCATTGAAAAGTAATCAGAATAACAAAATACAGCTAACTAAAGTCCCGTTCACATTGAACGGGTTCCCGGACAATGGGAACGGGTCTCCCGTCAAGGGACCTCAAAGAATCGTTCTTGCTCGAGGGTTTGGGGGGAGGGTGACTCAGACGTTCCAGAGAAATGTCGGTAAATGCTCGGACATCAAAGGCCATTGAATCGGAGGACGAATATCCGAGTACTGTTCCTACAAGCTGTTGTAAATTGCGTATGCGTCATGGGAACGGTGCGGTTGGTCTAATTCCGACCAGCAATAAATTCTCAACGACGAACGTGGAATGCCTTAATACAGATCATGGAAACAGGGCTTATTATGTCCAAATAAGATCGAATCCGCATAAAAAATTTTAAAAAAATTAATGACTAATTGAATAGTCACACACAAATACAATACCGAATCAGCTTCTGTTTTGCAAACTCAAAGGAAATTATATAAATGTAACATTATTCCGAGAGTGAAGTGTGTAAATTTATATCCAAAGAAGACAGCAGTTGTTGACGAACGAAAACCAGTTTATTTCATTTAATAATCTTCTAATTGATATACTTCAGATCATTTTAGATGATTTTTAGATATATTAAGCCATGATGAAAATAGAGAGACGCAAAGCGCAAGTTACAGGCGACGTTTTAAACAAAGCAAGAGAGCGATTGCAATGCGTCTGAGCTATAAATACTGTGTAAACGGGAAAATTCCCTGAACGCTTTACAGCCGGTTGAATCCAGACTTTTGCAAGTTACAGTTAAGTTACAGTTATTCTTATATTAGATTTTAAGTAGAAATAATAATTTATAAATTAAAAGTTAAGAAGCGGTTTTAAAACTATGAAAATCTGAAATCATTACATAAATGTATATTTATTTAAAACCTTGAAAATGGTGGTGAATTTCGTAAAACCGTTCAAAACCGCAAACCTTGGCAAAGACGTGAAGTTCTTAACCTTCCAGAGGGCGCGCTTGCTCAAATTTTACGACATATCGTGCATTGTATTACATATATATATCGTATTGTTTTACAAAGATAAATGCAACTTTTATTTATGTTATCTGTATTTATAAGTTTAATACGGAACAAAGATTTTATAAATAAAAATGGCACTTAAATTTATAAAAGAACTATATAAGCAAGTAATACGATGCACAATGCAAGTATCTCTTGCATACGCGCGCCCGCTGGAAGGTTAAATATGGAAAACTTTAGAGTAAGCATTCACGAAAATAACTCACTTGCACCATTTAAAATATTTTCTGTGACACGTGACAAAAATAATGTATCGCAGTAGAGTGAAAATTTGCTGCTCCAATAGGATATTTTACTTGAAGCTATGACCACTGCCAAAACATGTCAGGGGGATTTTTTTCCGTTTAAAGAAAAATATTTCTTGGAGAAGAAAAAGCGGCTTCCGCCTTGAGAGCTAGGGAAAAATGGACTTTCTGTTACTCTAGTTTTGTTTCTTTGAGTGAAAGCCACTTTAAAAGAGTTATTTTATTTTTTGGTCACTCAAGTGCTCAGTAAATAGGAAAGTTTGAAATATGTTGTACAAGAAATTTTGTCTTAAATGAATTACGAGAGTAAAAATACCGAGTTATAAGAATTCTTTGAGGTAAGCGAAAAGTCAATAGTTTCTGTCTCGGTGTATAACAGGAGATTTACGTCATAATCTTTGAAATAAATGTTTTTCAGATGACAACAAATAGAGTACTATAAATTTTATCAAACCTTGTGTACATGTGAGGTTACTGATATATAACTCGCTTGCAAAGATGTAATAAATTTGACTATTTGCTCGATTAGAATTGCTAAGATAGCATCAATTTTGAAAGACATTTTAAGAAGTTAATTAAATTAAAAAATTTAATAGCAGTGTCTATGCTAAAATTGTATTTTCGCCATTTGTCTTCACAATTGTCATAATGAAATTGTAGAGGAATGCATATTTTGTTACCGGTACCTACCCGAAAATCACTGTAGTTCAAATATGCAAAACTTTTAAAATGTCTGATAAACCCAACACAGTACCAAAAGAAATAGCTGATTAGCTCAGAAAAATAGAATAGTTCCAGAAAGCATAAACAACAGATTCTCAATGAAGTATGAATGTATTCAGTTCGAAGAATCAAATTGTACTTGGGAAGACTGTTTTGCTTTTTTCTATGCACCAAGAGTGTGTGAAACACGCCAGAAAGTTTTTTTTGTGGTTTATGATAACGAATCTTTCGACAGATGCGAAGTAGTTGAATTAGCATTGCACAGGATACAGTTTCAAGATTACAAGGCTAACATGATTTTTTTTTTCATTCTTTGGAAAATACAAGAGAGCAAAACAAATTTTTCTATAAAAGATTTCGCAGATGTAGCAATAGGGTGAGAAACACACCAAAAGTGTTCTTATGATGTGGCTTCTGATAACGTGTTTCGGCAGATATATATAGGATGATTTTTTTAAACTGACACTACTCAGAGCCATCTGCAACTCGAACTATCAGCTCAAATGCCACCAAATTTGGTAGGGAGACTAAAGACGACGTAAGGAAAAAGGAAAAAGATTCTGTAATAAAAAAAATTAGGTCCGAAGTTCGTTGATGGGGTAAATGTGTCGCTGTTGTAGTCTACAAAACTGAGAATTATACAAATGAATAACAAAGAAGAAATGTCAGTGCAAAACCGCATAATACAGCAAATAAACTGCCCCAAAGGGTTACAGAGGTGAAATTACAGAGCACCATAGTTCTTTATTCAATAAAATCACTTCCTCGATGAGGCCATGTGATGACCCTTCTCGTGGATCACACATTGCATCCTGTAAACAACATTCTCCATGTACATTCTCCGCGGGTCTAACCTCATGCGACATTTTCCTGTGCGGTTATTTGAAGTCTAAGATCTATTTTGGTGGGGTCCCGACGTTGAAAACCTTAAAGGACAACATATGACGGACTGTGTTGAGCATTCTTGGTGGCATGTCACTTTCAGCCGTCGAGAATGTTGTGTACAGGATGCAATATGCGGTCCAGGAGAAAGGTGGTCACATTAAAAGATGTCTGGTGCTATGGTGCATTGTAATTTCATCTCTTTAACCCTTTGGCGCAGTTCATCTGTTGTATTATTCGGTTTTCCATTGAAATGTCTTCTTTGTTATTTATTTGTCTAATTCTCAGTTTTGTAGACTACAACAGCGTCACATTTTCTCCTATCGACGACTTTCGGAACTAATTTTTTTTAGAGAATGTTTTTGCCCATATCGTCTTTACTCTCTCTACCAAATTTGGTGGCATTTGAGCTGAAAAGGTTCCTGACCGGACAGCATTTCCCCAGTGGCATCGACGTGCAGAAGGCTGTCACATGGTACCGACCGCTCTCTGGCGGCGGATTTCTTCGAGACAGATATACAGAAAGTGGTCTCACGTTTTGTCACGTGCTTTATTTCTGGTGGTTCTTATGTTGAAAGATAACTGAAAGAGTGCTGCATCTCTTTCAATAAATTTTCTCAGTTAATTTTGTGTCTCTTTACGGCTTCCGAGAATCTTACTTTCTGGACGAACCAAATATATTGTATCGTGATTTTATTTCCAAGTATCTTCCCCTCAATAGCGTGATTGAGATTTTGTTATCAGATTTAACGTGAACAAGGCACAAACACAAAATACTAGATCCAGCAAACCATTGAATACAATAGCAAGGTTTTTCGGCTGCCATGATTTACTTCACTCTTTGGAAAATACAAATGAACGAAAAAAACCAGTTTTACTGTTTCACAGATTCAAAAGAATGGAAATTAGTTTAGCAAGTAAGTTTTTATTAAATATAAACCTTTTAAAAAGTGAGAAACTGCTGTATTTATGATTTTTCAAGTCTATGTGTTTATATCTTACAAATTTAAGACGAAAAGCAAATACAAAATTCAAAACAATTATTATTCTTAAAGAAAAAAAAGAAAACAGCTTTATCCTTCAAGAAGGCAATTCTGCTAATTAATAAATAATTATGCAGCAGGTAATTAAGACTAATGCCTTAACTAGTAAATACTTTTGACACTTCAGCACGAAAGAACAGTAACTAAAACTCACTGTAAAATCCGTTAATTAAAAATTACTCTTCCTTGAATTTTTAATGATATTTTTGAGACTATTTATACTAAAGCACACCCGAGCCAGTTTTTCTTCAGTTTTATAAGTTTTGAGTAACTAAGTGTTATAAACTATCAACAACTGTCATTCTTAATGTTCTAAATTGCAGATTAGATCATTAAAAACTACTTACTAACCAGATTCTTTAAAAAGGGAAGAAAAACATGGAAAAGATTTTAATGGTATAATATTAGTATATAAGAATGAATTAAGGCAGCAAATTTATCATATATTCGTTAGTAAATGTCATTCAAACATTAAATTTATTTTGTTACCATTATTAATATGAATTTTAAAAGTTTTTAGATAATGGATTCAAAATAAATCCTCATAAAGGCTATTAGAGAAATATTTTTATTCTCTCACTTAAAAATAATTTACCATGAAAATATTGACATTAGATAGAAGAAATTTCATTTCTACATTTTCTACTACATATAAGTAATTATACGGAAAGTAACAATATGGCATTTTGATATATTATTATGTGATACATACACTGAAGAGCCAGAAAACTGGTACACCTGTCTAATATCGTTTAGGGCCAACACGAGCACACAGAAGTGATGCAACACAACGTGGCATGGCATCGACTAATGTCTGAAGGTATCCTGGAGATTTCTCACGCCATGAATCCTACAGGCCAGTCCGCAAATCCATAGGAGTGCCAGGTGGTGGAGATCTCTTCTGAACAGCACATTGCAAGGCAACCCATATAGGTTCAATAATGTTCAAGTCTGGGGATTTAGGCGGACAATGGAAGTGCCTAAAGTCAGAAGAGTGTTCCTGGAGCCACTTGGTACGACTCTTGACGTGTAGAGTGTCGTACTGTCCTACTGGAATTGCCCAAATTTGTCGTAATGCACAATGGAATGGGTGTAGGTGATAGGACAGGTTGCTTACACACCTGTCCCTGTCAGAGTCGTCTATAGACATATCAGAAGTCCCATATCAAGCTAACTGCAAACGCTCCATACCACCACAGAGGCTCTACCAGATTAAACAATTCCCTGTTGACATGTTGGGTCCACATTTCTTAATGCCCCAGCATTGAAATCTGCAACAATTTGAGGAAGTGTTCCACGTCTAACTCGTTTAAGGTTTCTCGTCAGTCACCGACGGTCCCGTTCTTTCAAGGTCTTTTTCTGGTCGCGCCGATGTCGGAGATTTGATGTTTTACCGGATACCCGATATTCATAGTACACTCTTGAAATTGATGTATGTGAATATCCAAATTTCATCGCTATCTCGGAGATGCTATGTCCCATCTCTCGTGGCCGACTATAAGGCCCCGTTCAAAGTTACTTAAATCTTGATAACCTGCCAATGTAGCAGCAGGAACCGATCCAACAGCTTTGTCAGATACCTGTTGTCTTATATATGCGCTGACGACCGCATCGCATTAGGCTGATGGGTTGCACATCTCCGTTATTTGCATTCGAACGCCTGTACCAGTTTTTCTGGCTCTTCAGTGTATATATCTATACCTGATACATGTGTATCACGTAATAATATATTTCGATACGCATATATCTAAACTTGTAATACGGTGCCTTAAGATGCATCGTAGTGTGTATTTGACTGGGATCAAATCGTACTACAATCTTCAGTTCGCAACAGTTAGAAAATTTCAATGCCTAAATATAATTATCGAGTTGTCTTAAGTTTTAATATTAATTAGCCTTCTTTTTAAATAGCTGTTCTCCAGTAATATTAATAGCCTGTGTTTTTTTTTTAATTTGGCAAAATAAATTGGCTGTTGTAGAGGTTGAGAGACTGTGCCAGAAATTTATTTTGCAATATATCTAAAAATGGAGGGTGGTGGGGGCAGAAGACCATTGATGACAATCTAGGGGTCAAAAGCTTTCATATGAAATAAAAATCGTCGAAATAGGTCCAGTGGTTGGGAGTAGGGGACTCTGTCATGGTTTTAACCCCATAGAGAATGTGTATAGCACATTAGTGTTTTTTTCATTTCTCTTAAAAATGCAAAAGTATGGGGCAGGTAACCGTTGATGACATATCTGGATGCCATAAGCTTTAATATGAAATAAAAATTGTAGAAGTCAGTTAAGTGATTGAGGCTGGGCAACTGTCTCATGATTTTCCCCATAGAAAATATGGAGCGGTTTATTGTTTTTTCGATTTCTCTCCAAGATGGAGGGGATGAAAGCGACCACATTGATGACATATCCAGACGTCATAACCTTTCATATGAAAGAAAATTTGTCGACATTGGTCCAGAGTTTGGGGCTGGGGAACTAGTCCTCTGGTTTTGTCAATTATTTTAAATTACTTCATTTAAAGAGTAGTTCGGATTCTAAACATTGTTCTCCATCGGAATATATAAGATTAATTCTCGGTTGTCCCAAAATCTATTTACATCATAACAATCCTCCACCATTTGGATCATTGTTAATATACTTAAATTGAACATTTTACTCAAAATAGATATTTTATGAAAATAAAGCTCCCAAATATATGTTTAGAAAAATTCTGAATAGTTCAAATCCAGTTTGTTTATGATAAATGAGAGTCTTGTGAAAGATTAAATTGAAAAGAATTATTTTGAAGGAATCGCCTAAAACAAGCATTTTAAAATCTATTGAATTTTTAAACGTGTTGATTTCAGCTGACAAGAGATTATATATTCTCTGTTTCATCGAAAGAGTTTTCAACCTAAAATGAATTTGGAATTTTAAATCATTTGTCAGAATAATGAAAGGAGATGGCAGAAGAATATCAGTAAAAATATCATTACATTCCAATTACAATAACATTTCACACTTTCTTTTTCTTCACAGAAATAGAAGGCATTTAAATTTAGAGTCTCTGTCAGTTCGCATATCTAATTGTATGTTTAGGCCTGATTTTTACAACGCTGATATCTTATTCAAAGTATATTCTCCGAATATAGTTTTCGATAAAGGAGATGAAATATTAATACTTTAATCTCTTTCATCTGTTAATTTTTGAAAAGATCTCAATAATCCATTAAATCTACTAGAAAATATAGTCAATAGTAGTGGGAAAATTAATTCATGCAATTTATTCTCTTCTTTTATACAATAATAAAAGTTGTTAAATTCAATTTAAAATGCAAATAGATATTGTTACAATATTTGAAATTAAATGAGGAGTATCTGTTGAAATTGTTAGACCTCATTACAATAAAAATAAACGATTGTGTAAAATTTTATACTGTTTAATAATTTTGTAAACAATCAATCTAAATATCGACTTTTTAAATTTTAAGCGAAGTTTATTTGTTTGAAATATAACCTGCTTATAAATTGGACACAATTATGCATTTTGGAAAGAACTACAAAATACATATTTTTAAATATTCATTTCGCTGTTAAATACATTTTTCAAAATGCTTTAACTGCTTTTGGGGTACACTACAGAATAAATTTATAATGCTCGAATTTTCAAATCGAATTGTCTCATCATTAGAAGTCTTCTGTAGAATTTGCAATGTTGATTCTCTTTTACATAGCAAATAACATCCATATATGTACGGTTTGCATTAGTGAACCATGAATCCATAAAATGGTGATTAACTCTCTGACTGCTTATTCCGCGATTTCCGCGGATCGGAAGCAAAATCATTTTCTGCTGCATCCTACGATTTTCGCAAGCTAATGGGTTTACTTGGTACTTTTGAAACGTTGAATAATATTATACTAATAAAAATTTGCATGTAAATAACAATACTCCTGTTTTGACGGTATTTGGACATGTTTTCAAACGTTTCATCTAAATCATAATTCAAAATAATTCGGCAGTTAGAGGGTTAATTCCTGATTACATAACTGTATCCAATTATCTGATCACTTGCATTCAAATATAGTAGTTACTGGGTCTTTTATATGCCAAATTTATAAAGTTAAAGTAAAATTCCCCACGCATATATACAGGGTGTCCGGTAATTGTTGGACACTTTTCAAAAATTAATAAAAAAAACTAATAATGTTCAACTACGATTTTTTTTTTAAAATGAGAGCGCGTTTTAAAATGTTTTTTTTTTCTCAGATAGGTAACACGCCGTTTCAGTGGTCCAGGGGGTCGTAAATTACTAAAAATTAAAAATTTGTTTAGAGCCATTATCTGCGAAAATATTAAAACTGGAAGAAAAATAAAGCAGGTATTTGTAGGGAATTGTGCACTCTTTAATTTGTTAATTCATATGTAGGGCGAAAATGAAGAGTTTTCGAGATATTCAATAAAAACTAAGAAAAAATACCAGAAAACGCGCATCGGCTTCTGCTTATCCGTAGCCATTGCGAATGGAAATCTGTCACCGGTGACTGACACTAAATTATCTAATTAGATGACTCCTTCTCTACTATAGTTAAGAGATAGCACAGAAGGGGTAATATAATTAGATAGTTCTGTTTCTGGTGTTGTGATAGTTCTGTCTCTTGGTGGCAATTTAAGCAATTGAATGGAGGCTCGACTCGCTGTCTGACCATACCTTAATCTGTTGGTTGGTCTTGTTTGCCCAAAGACAAGCCTCCTGTATGGCAAGAAGCTCTGCTTGGAAGACTGTTGAAGGGACACACAGACTCCTGTTGACGGATTTTCTCCAAAATCTGATAGGAACCTACAAATTATATGTAAGGATCACATATCAAATTTCATCCTTCTAGCTCTAACCGTTTTTGAATTATCGTGTTCAAAGACAGACAGACAGACACACCTAATTCTAAAATTGTGTTTTTCGGACTCAGGGAGGTCTAAAACGTGTAAATTCATCAAAATCTCGAGTGCGAATTTTTTTACTATTACTAAACTTTCTCTTCGTATACTTTGTATACTAGAAAGTAAAAATCAATGCGCCCTCTCCGAAATGATTGCTTTTGGGTGTAATTAATATATGCAGATTGATGGATCCACGGCAGTGGACTTGATAAGCCCACCCACATAGCGTGAGGTAATCAAAACGCAAAATGAACAATATAATAAAAAAGAAACGAAATGAAAATATATAACAGTAATTCATTGTCATACTATGGTAATGTACTCTGAACAAAACGACAACTGATGGATGGTTTCGATGATTGTATTTTATAGCGTGTTATGTTTCGAACAAGAAAAACATTAGAGAATTAACTTTATATTGAAGATAAAAAGTAAGCTATTCAATGCATCTAAATGAACTGAGATATATTTCTGTTTTATTTCGACATATTGTAGAAATTAGATTCTATGTTTGGATTGTTCATAAAGTCAATCATTAACTGTTTCTGTGACATGTCAAAATTCAGAAAGTATCATTGGACAACGCAGAATTCACATTACCCTCGAAATGTAATAGGGATCATTCCCGATTATTTTGACCTGCTTTTGATAAGTTTTTACAATTCTTTTCTAGTCTTTTCTAGTAGTTAAACTTCCGTTTGTGCCATTCTCCAGTTTTTATTCAAAGAACACAGAGTTACAAATAATTTTTATGAAAATGAAAAAATCTGAAAGTTTCTTGGAGAAGACTTATTTGCCTCTTTTAATAATGTTTCACGCTCTTGGAATGGAAACATTATCATGTCCCAGGTTTTTACGGAAGATGAAGCTTTATAAATGGATTTGGAATTCTCCAAAATATGTCTTTAATTTCACGTTGCTCTTCGTTACAGCGTCGCAGATCACACTGGTGTTGTTATTGCCAATGAAAAAAAGAGAATTCACATCTCTCATCCTTCTTCTACTTCAGATATCTGCTCATATTTTTATGTTCCGATCCCGTGAATATGTAAGAACAATACTCAGAAAAATGTCAGAGATATTTACAATGTTAAATAAAGTCCACAGAAGAAAAGCATTTAAAAAGTCCATGGATATTTACTCCATTAGTGTCACGATTGCTTTTATAGGTTTTATAACAATATATTTCATTTCTAGCAGCAGAATTCAAATCCACCAAAGTGTTCGCAGTTCAACGTACATTTCTAAACAATTCAAAGAACTTTGTATATTTCTTATAGATGTACGAAATGTTGTAACTCTCTTAGCACTCTGTGGACTCAGTGCTTCATTCACTGGCTATTACTATTTTGTTTGCCGCCATATTTACTTATTGTTCTCTGATTTTTCTTCAAGATGTACTAATTTAATTGCATCAAACAACTACTACGCTATATTCGATGCTTACCTTGAATTAACTAAAATTATTGTTTCTGTCGAAGATTTTCTATCGTATCCGGCTTTCATCAATGTTTTAGCTGACTTAACTGGACTATTTTGGGCCTGTTATGTTCTTGTGTTCGACCCAAACAAAGATTATTTTTTCTACTTGTATTTTGTGGCAACCATATTTATTTACGTCTTATGGCTTATGATGGTAATTTTGCCAGCCTCTGCAGCTAATAAGCCATTGAAATTGCGAGAAATATTACTATTTCTCTTCCAGGATGGTTTCCAGAACATCACAAGAAGCTAAAAGCATACGTTAAAAGAAGAGTAAAACCTCAAGTATCATATTTGACTTTGTGGAGAATTTATATTATTGACAAATCGCTTCTCATTAGCTCTATAGGTACTCTAGTAACATATGGGATTCTCATTGGAACTTTAGGTTCTGTTCAAAGTTCAGATAATGGTGTTGTTCATCATCAACCTCTAAAGAACTGCAAATAATTTATCTGAACATCTGCTTAACTAGTTCTGAGTCGTTAAAAGTGATGTCACTTAATTCTCTTGCAGTAAGTTGTACTATTTTGAAGATTCGGTTCGTTTGATTCGCTGCAAACGAAGAAATTTTGCTCTTGCCATATCTAATCACAAAGAACAAACAGAAGCCATGAGTGTAAATCATTAAAAGGCTTCTTCATACATAAATAGGAGAGTTTGACTTCATTATTCGATAAATTATGAAAATACAGATGTGGATAATTCGAACAATGAAAAATAGACATTTTCTAGCAGGAAGAAAGTGTATTTCTTTAAATGTCTGGATATCTTTTAGGTACAGCAGTCACTGTCTGATTGAACTCTAAACCTAGAAACTGATATCACGACCACTAAATTCCCATGATGTTAATGGCCTAGTTACATACACTGGCATACTAGGTTAACACATATTTATGTATTTACAATTTTTGAAAGATTTGATTTAAGGAAATATGGACTCAACCACAATTCATTTGGCTCATGTGCTGGGAATTATATGCTTTGCTCTAAAATAGCTCAATTCAAATCATATTATAAGCGAAAGTTAAAATGAATTAAATATTTACATTTGTCCAACTATGTCGGTGTTTTAAATACTTCTCACAATCGATAGAATTTTTCTAAGAAATATGAGACAGAGAAAATAGTTTAAAAATATTGTATAGACTTAATAGTTTCATTTTTAAATAAAATTCATTTGTATGTATTTTTTCTTAAAATAATGCGTTAAAAATAAAGCAGAAAAATGACTTTTTAAAATTGCTTTATATTTGTTTCTTTGTTTAAGATATGCTGTTGAGATCAAAATAGATAAGATGAGATGCTATTGATTTTCTTTAAAAATGGATATTTCAGTACCAAAATCTCTACCTAGCAAACAATAATGATAAACGTTCATGAATCTACAATTGTGAACATAATTGCAAGACCTTATATATTTGATGATTGAGTTTTAAGTGAAAGGTAATAAATAGTATTTAAACTCTTGGTGTTACGATCATTTAGTTTTTGAAAATAAAATGTTTTTAGTTTAATATTCTGTAGTGTGCTTTAACAATCTATCTTACTGGCTTTGTAAATGAAACTTTAAATCCTCAGTTTAGAAATGCTGTATTTTTTTAGAATTTATTAAATGATCTGCTATTATTGGAACATAAGTAAACAATTTAGAGCTTCTGTTCTAAACAGAATATTGTGCAATAAATACAATTTTGGATCCATTATTTGCACTGAAATGAAATTAGCAGTTTGAAGAACGAAACAAGCGCTAAAAATTCAAAATTCATTTTTCCACACCAAACGTGTGTTATCTTATAGAAGTTCATTGTTATCTGTGAAAAAAGGAATGAAAAATGCTAAGTAAACCTCTAACGTAATGAATTGAAAAAGCAATAAATAAGAAATGTATGAACTTTACTTTATTTCCCCCAAACAGTGTTTGCATTCATTCTCTTCTTCAAAATGCTAATTCAATCGTTTAAGATGGCGATAAAAAAAATTTTAATAGGCACACGTGCAAGTTTATTTTTCAAAATAGTCGTATTTTATATAACACAGATTTCAAAATTTTCACACAATACAAGTAAAAGAACATAGTCATCTATAAATGGGCAACACAGAAACAGCATTAAGATAAAGATTATTTAGCCAAACGAATTATTTAGCCCATATTCTTGACATTTCATTTAACCCTCTAAGCGTCTGAGCCGTATTTTTCTGTTTCTTGTGTTGAGTTCAAAAGTAGATAATTAATGTTCATGTGTATAATTTCTTAAACTACCATGAATAAAATATTTTGAAGATTTCAGAGACTTCATAAAACGCAAGAAACATCCAATTATTCACTTTAAAAGCAAATTTTTAATGTTTTCAATGTATTAGATCAAAATAGCTAACCGCTTAGAAGATTACATTTAAACTCACTCATTCGTTGTTCTTATATATGCGAATTATTCTCAGGAATTACTCGAAAAAAATTGCGCTTTGAACATGGCATGATGTGGCAAAATTGTAATCGAAGTAGCGTCAATTCACACGACAGCACAGTCTTTGATAACGGTGTATTCCATATAAGATCTAACAGTCCGTTGTCTTACGCTGTGGTATGAAGTGATTTAATGTGCAATGAATTCCATTTTGGAGCGGCGCACTCTTCGCGAATCACGTGAGCATGAATTAACTTCAATTTTAGGTCTCCCATCTTTCGCCAAATTTGGCGGAAAAAAGGCAAACATCCTTAAGAAATATGATGGCTCGTTATCTCAGCAGATTTACCCGAAAATTCAAGAGCGCGAATAATGAACCCAAAAGCAACTCCTCCCAGAACAAAAATTGAGACAGAAATTATTAAAATAACAGATTTAAATTAACCAGCAATGGTTATATCTTAAAGTATATAATCAAACTGTTCAAAGTATGTGTGGATTTTAAAATAACTGTCGGAAATAACTGATGTTAATAATAGTTGTGCTTAAAATAACTAATTTGTCGAAAAGTGAATTTTCAAGCTTTTCTAAAGCCACAATTATTCATCTATTCCGATCAGTTCACTTTCTCCATAATCTTTGCTTTTAAAGCACTAATTTGTCAAGCTTCAAGAGTTATCTTTAATTTCATTGAGATTAATTACAACACCGCAATTATTTAACAGAATGGAAAACATGTATTAACTTCTGGTTCAGACATTTTAATCTCGGCCTGTCTGAGATATTATGTAATAGGTTCGTGGACTAATTATCTAGATGCGTGGGGGTAATTTATGGAAGGAGAATATAGTTTAAACATCACCTGAACAAGAACAACTGCATCCGAAGGAATTTCATTAACATTTAAAGGCTTTTAAGCAGAGAACTAGAGTTTGGAGCAGGAAATCAATTTAATGGGAATTTTATCAATAAAAGGATTTAATGAATACAATTTGGAATTTCGTAGTCAAACGGGAATTCCAGTTTCTCATTGATAAAATTTGTCAATTTTTACTCACATACAACAATTAGTATATTAGTCCTAACAGTCATATGAAAGTGTGATTTGCACTTTGAGAAAATTTTAAAATTATTCGGACATTTATAATCTTTTTAACTTGTCATCTCAGTTTGTCGTGTATATATGTAAAAATACGAAAAATATAAAAATGAAGATGAATGATTAACACATAATCAGAAATGAACAAAAATATGTCGTAATTTAATGGAATAAAAATTCCTAGAAAGCTGTTACCTTTTGTTAAAACGGAGTTTAAGACATCTATTGTAAGTAGATCGTACCATCTCCGGACGTCTTCGAAAATTGAAAATTACGATGTTTAGCATTTATAACAATGGACACAAATCTTCACGGCTAGGTTTCTGAGCCACTGTGTCCTGGTAGTAAGGTGGCTTCATGTTCGGAAGGTTCCGTGTTCGAGGTTGGTCCTCTAAAGAACCGTAGTATAAGTGGCCCTGGTCCACGTTAAATCTATCAGGGTTAAATGTCTTCCTGTGGCGCAGAAGTGTGGAGGACGGAGAGTTGCTTGCGCATATTTACGGATCCCACATAATAGGAAATGAGGTTGCTTCTCATTGGCTCTCAGCGTCACGTGACTTGGCTTGTTTGTTAATGATGTCATAGCACCATGTTTAGGCGGTATTTTAATTATTATTTTGTCTTCTGCTATTGCATCATGCAGAAATTAAAACTACCTTCTGATTATGATTATTTGAATTTCCCTCAAGAAAAAGAATACATTTTTAGAGTAAAAAAAATAAAGGGCGAATCTTTAAGCATTGGTAAGTACCGTTTATTTTCACGACTTCATTTAGAAGCAAGCCAAGTCACGTGACTCTAAGAGCCAATTAGAAGCTACCTCATTCCCTACTATGTAGGATCGTAAATATGCGTTGCCGACTCAAACGTTGTCCTCGTCATCTGATCACGGTTAAAGATCGCAAGATACGTCCTTAAATAGCTCGTGTTTTCGTTTCTGAATTTTATTTCAAAACGGGGCAAAAATATAACTTAACCTTTCAGCGGGTTAAGTTATATTTATGCCCCATTAGGGTTTCTTTCGTTTTATATCTTTTTACTAGTTGGTGCTACGAAAGCTTAACCTTGACTATCCTCCTAGCTCCTTTCGACGAACTGTTAGTCATCGTTTGGAATTCGAGGCGTTAATAGGACTCTGACAATCTGCTATTTGTATTTCAGAGATACGCGCGACCGTTTAGGCTTAAGTCAGTAAAATAAGTTTAAAACTAAATTCTTGCTTTTTATATCTAATTATCAATTGTTTTTTTACTTCCATATTTTCTTTGCAGTTATATATTACAAATGTAAATATTTCAGTTGATAAATCGGCAATTTCGTTTTTTCTTTTATTTTTTGTTTTGTTTTCACGTCATTCAGCTAATTCTTTAGTCATTTTATATTGTTTTTGTGTTTTATGTTTACATTGTTTCCATTCCTTTTTTGAAAAAAAAATTGTTTAAAATAATTCTACTTATTACCCTTACCCAATTACAGTCTAATTTTAATAACTACTCTTTTAAAAATTTATATTTTGCAATAGCGTATCTATGAAATACGCGCGGCCATTCATGTTGACATAGAAGGCGCGCCCGCTGGAAGGTCAATCCACAATACTTAGAGACGAATCATCGATACGAGTAGGTATCGTAAAAATCCAATTAAAATTTTGAAAAAAAATTCTTAATGAGCAGCTGTACCCAAGAAATAACTGCGTCCCAAATTTGGTGGCGTGTGTACTTGGGCCTGGTTATCA
>BGPR01000872.1:157881-237973 GCA_013235015.1 Araneus ventricosus
GTGTACTTGGGCCTGGTTATCACTAAACCTGCCGTCATAGAATAGACGTTCTCATGTTGGTATGGGATGAAAATATAGAAAACGTGAAGTCAAATCTTAGTGTATCTGCATCATCTGACCATGGTTCATGATTACCACGTCAGTCTTAAAATAGTCCATACCTATCCTCGTAAAACTAGTTTTGAAATATTATAATCGATTCTGTTAAAAACATTTTGCGATAATTCTATCAAAAGTAATTATAAAAATAAAGGCAGTCATAAAAACAAAAATAAGCCATTCAAACATATACAATAAAATGATGGTTATGCTCCTTAAATATCATAAAACTTTAAGAATTCGTGTGTAATTTAAGGAAAACATCTCCTAAATGATGCAAATGAATGTAAAGGCTTTCTATTAGCATTCAGACAGTTATATTTGGCGAACGGGAAATTGGAACCAATTCAATGGAAATTTATTCAATGAAACAGATTCATTGCATATAAATTGTAATTTCATTAACAAAGGAAATGGGAATCGAATCAGCCGGATCAGAATTTGAATTTACGCTTTTGTTGGCAAGGCATTATCAAATGAAATGAAGATAGCCTGTACTTTTGCTTATGATATAATTGCACTAAGAGATAAAGAGTTTTATTGATCTTATAGTTTGTAACGGAATAAAAATTCTTCAGAGTTTGAATTTATTTTGACACGCTTTTGTTTAACTTCACCTGTTTCATGTTTCTAAAAATGGAATTTAGTAATCGATTTTTCACTCATTACCTGATTTAATTGAGCTCTGTAATTTTGTTGAAGTGTGTATTCCCAATGAAAATATAATATTTAAATATATTTAGAATTTTATTATCAGTAAATTAAATTAACTAATCATATGTTAATTAAATTTTGGTTTCGTATGAGAGGCGCCATCTGGTAGTCAATTTGAGAAAAAAATCATTATAAATTTTTGTAATATCTTTAATAAGGAGTTATGAAATATTTTATAGAATAATAGTTTAAACTAATAAAAAATAAAAGGTTTTGAAAAAGACGCTTTTATTAGTTTACTATAAAAAGTAGAAAATAATTTTTTAATCAAAAGTCTGAAAGTCAGAACAAAATTATAAAATCGCTGAAGAATGAATGAAACTAAGCCACAATGAAGATCACAAGAAAGTATATTTCCAAACACTTATTAAAAATTTATTATAAATGTTATTAAAATTTCGATTTACATAAGATATTTCCATCAGCGTTTCCTATGCTTTTAGGATTTTGTTTTGTCCACATTTTTTAATAAAAATTTATTTCATATCACATATATGCTCATATCACATATATGCTCATATCACATATATTTCATATCACATATATGCTCAAAGATGAATGCATATGAAAAAGTAAATTCTTGAAAGAAAGTAGAATCATTTCAAAATAAAATAAAAAAATTATTGTTTGTAGTCCTGAGAACTACACTGAAGAGCCAGAAAAACTGGTACAGGCATGCGTTTGCAAATAACGGGGGTATGCAACCAATCATCGTAACCCGATTCGGTCGGCAACGCCTATCTAAGACAACCGATGTCTGACAAATGTATTAGATCGGTTCCTGCTGTTTCAATGGCAGGTTATCAAGATTTAAGTGACTTTGAACATGGCGTTATAATCGGCGCACGAGACATGGGGCATAGCATCTCCGAAGTAGCGATGAAATTTGGATTTTCGCGTACAACCATTTCACGAGTGTACAGTGAATATCTGGTATCCGGTAAAACATCAAATTTCCGCCATCGGTGCGGCCGGAAAAAGGCCTTGAAAGAACTGGACCATTGACGTCAGACGCGAATCCTTAAACCTTAAATAGACGTGCAACACTTCCTCAAATTGCCGCGGATTTCAGTGTTGGGGCATCTACAAGTGTCAGCGTGCGAACTGTTCAATGGACCATCATTAATATGGTCTCTCAGAGCCGAAGGCTCACTCGTGTACCGTTGCTGACCTCACGGCACAAAGCTTTACTGCTCTCCTGGGCCCGACAACATTACCGTTGGACTGTTGATGACAGAAAACACGTTGCCTGGTCTGACGAGTCTCGTTTCCAATTGTATCGGATGGATGCACGTGTACGAGTATGGAGACGACATCATTAATCCATAGACCCTGTTTGTCAACGGGGACTGTTCAATCTGGTGGAGCCACTGTGATGGTATGGGACGTGTGCAGTTGGCTTGATATGGGACCCCTGATACGTCTAGAGACGACTCTGAGAGGTGACAGGTACTTAAGCATCCTGCCCGATCACCTACACTCATTCATGTCCATTGTGCATTCCGACGGATTGGGACAAGTTCAGCAGGACAATGCGACACCCCACGCGTCGAGAGTCTGCTACCAAGTGGCTCCAGGAACACTTTTCTGGCTTTAGAAACTAATAAAAATAAAGGGTTTTGAAAAAGACGCTTTTATTAGTTTACTATAAAAAGTAGAAAATAATTTTTTTATCAAAAGTCTGAAAGTCAGAACAAAATTATAAAATCGCTGAAGAAAATACAGGACACCTAAATTATTGGCCACCTAAATTCCCAGAGATGAACGTTATTGAAGATATCCGGGATGCCTTGCTACATGCTGTTGAGAATAGATCTCCGCCCCCTCGCACTCCTATGGATTTGTGGACTGTCCTGAAGGATGAATGGTGTGAATTGCCTCCAAGATACCTTCAGACATTAGTCGAGTCCATGCCACATCGTGTTGCGGCACTTCTGTGTGAGCATGGGGCCCTACACGATATTAGGCAGGTGTACCAGTTTTTCTGGCTCTTCAATGTGAGGCTTTTTCTGGCTCTTCACTATGACCGAAAAAAAATTGAGGTAAAAGTGGATGAATTTTTATTTTGTGCATCACAGAAGCATGTGTGTTGTATCTGTATCACAGAAGCAAGTTTATCTTGAAATTATGTAGTATTTGCATGTAAGTTATTTGAAAAACAAAATATCTTTATTTATAGTTTTCAAAGATTAACATTAAATTTTTGGCAATTATTAGATGAAAAAGCACAAATATTTACGTATATTATTAAACGCTAATGATTTTCAAAAGTAACTCCGAATGAATTATGCTTTCGTCGAAAGATAAATCAATCAATTCATTACTGTTGAATAAAGTATTTAAGGAAAGTCTTCTATATCACATATTAAAGAATTTGATATTTATTTTTTTTATTTTCTATATATTTAATGAAAAAGTTTTATCAAACTTATTTTATTGAATTTTACTTTCTATACTTATATCTAAAATTTCTATAACTTTGTACTTTAACCACAAGAGAATACTTGGGACCATTATCCCTTGGTAACATTTGCATGTTTTATAATTTTACAATAGGAATTTATATTTATAAAATTTATTCCTGTTTAATTATTTGAGATTATTAGAAATATAATTAAATCACTATTAAATTTTGATAGCTCTGAATATTTGTTTCTTTACATTTTAAGTTTTTTATTTTAAAATAATTGTTGAAAAAATTCAAAAACAGCTGATTTCTTAATCATTGACACCCTCTGAAGCATTCAAGTAAAATATGCAAGTTTAGAACATTTATAACGCAATAATAACTGTGTAGTTATAATAACGCAATAATAAATGTGTCTTGTGATTAACTATAACTGACTGTGACTAACAGCAAAAGCACCTCCCTCTGGAACTGTGAAATGTCATTAAAGGACAAGCTACCAACCCTGATGTAGCTAACAAACTCTCCTTTTAATGTTTTATTTAATTTTGAAATTATGCGTGTAAACTTGTCCGCGAGTAACTTAAACATAAATAACTAATTGTTACACTAATTGACTGTTTACTGAATCATAAACTACAACCACAACTCTAAAATTTATTGACGAAATATGAGGCAAATTAAGTTGTTGCTGCATTATTTATAATATCAAATAAATTTCAGAAAAAAATTCTGAGTATTCTTATCACGCATCAGTTCAAATAAAAATTCATTTGAAAATATATTAAATCTATTTTTGTTATCAATAATTATCACATAATTAATTTTATTAATATGATTTCATGCATCGGTTTATGTAAGAATCCGCGTGAAAACATTATAAATAAATTTTTATTACCGAAATCTTTTGTCCAATATGGAATCTGTTAGCCCTTCAAGAATCTAATATTCAATGCATAAAGGTTATGTTTCGTATTTTGTTCTTTTTATACATTAAAATAATATTCATAATCTTAAAGAAATAAATCAAAGGTTCTGAAAGGAAGCAAGTCAAATAAATGCTGCCTTATATATATTATTAGGATGATCCCGGGAAAATTACAGACAAAAACATTTATTTATATACCTAATTCAAGCAAGAATTCATTTCGAAATATTTGAAATATTACTTTTTTGCACGTCTCTTTTAAACAAAAATTCGAATGAAAATAATTTACATCCATTTTTCTAACAAAATCATTTGTCCCCTATGGAATCTCAAAAGAATATGATATTCAATACATAGCGATTATGTTCCTATGGAATCTTTAAAATAAGGTTTGTAGTCTTTAAAGAATAAATCAAAAGTTTGAAAGGGAATTAAATTGCTTAAAAACTTTGTTATTGGTTTTATAAACATCCATCATTAAGTTACAGAAAAAAAGAAGAGAAATATGAATTAACGTTAATTTATACGATTTCTGCAATTCCCTCATTATATGAGATTGAAAACATTTTTCTTATTTATTCCTCTTTATAATTTTGCTGGAAGCTTGCTATGGAATTTCTGTTTGAAGTTTTATCGTACTATTTTATAAGCACACACTTTCTTCCTTTTTATCGTCTGGATAATTTATTTTTTTCTATTACCCATGGACTTCATTAATGCACCTTCCATTATCGTGCCAATTAACTTTATGTATTCACGCGTGTATATATGCAATTTATCACGCATCACTAATTTTCAAACGTTTTCTTTCTTTAATACTTTAATATATGAATAAATTTCGAGAAAAAAAGAAATTTAAGTTTAACTGTGTTTCTAAATTATAAAATTTCTTCGAAAAATTAAAAATTAAACATTTTCAGTTTTTTAAAAATAATATTATGTACCTTCCTCTGGAAAACTAAATCCTTTTAGAACCAATAATTTTAACATTGAATGTTCTTTATGGTAACATGCCGTTATGTTTTTGCTTGTGGGTTTCTTTTTCAAAAAATATTATTGGTTTCTGAGCAATATTTTATTTTATAAATTTTAATATGTGGTTTAGTTTTCAAACTCTGTTGTAGCTTGGCGACGAGCTTTTTATGACTTCGGAATAAGTCTTAATTTTTCTGTAGTCAGTATTTCGATGACAAAATTATATACTTTAACTTTGTCATCAAATATTTTTCTGAATGTGTTTTAAAAATAATATAATGTGCATTCCGTTATAAAACTTACTAAATACTTTTAGGACTCAATTATTTTAACACTTTTTATGATAACATGACGTTACATTTTTATATTTTATGATTTTGTTTTTAAAAGAACACCAATGGTTGCTGATCAGCGCTTTACTTCATAAATTTTAATGCATGGTTTATTTTTCAAACTTTGTTCCAGCTTAGCCACGAGCTTTTCATTAAGTCAGAATAAGGCAATTTTTCTTTAAAATAAGTATTTTTATCTTATTTGTAGAATCGAGTGATTTTCATGCTACAATACACCTTCTTTTATATGTTTTTCTATTATTTTATCACAACACCAGAAAGGTATTTCAAACATAGTGTTTATATATAAACTACGTATTTCTGTTTAGACGCTACGGTGACCTAGTAGTAAGGTCTCGGCGCTTTGGGGCCGGAAGGTTCCAGGCTCGAAGCTCGATCCCAATGAAGATCCGCCGTGAATGTGGGCCTGATGCACCATAAATCATACGTAGTGGGCAAAACGTCCTGACGCTGGTTTGGTGTGGGAGCTTGGAGAGGGAAGTGTCAGCTCAGTCCTCGTCTTCTGACCTCGGTTCAAAATTACGAGTTCTATCCAAAAATAGCCTTCTTGTGCTTCCAAATGGGTCGTTAATACAGGTGTCCAAGAATTGTTACACATATTTCAAAAATTAATAAAAAAAAGCTAATAATGTTGCATCTGCGCTTTTTTTAATGAGAGAGCAATTAAAAAAGTTTTTTCAGATAGATGGCGTACCATTACGACGTTCTAAATTTGCTACAGCGAGAGATTTCCATACCTCAATGGCTATTGATCCGCATCAGCCGATGCGAGTTTTCTGGCTTCCTTTTTTAGTTTTTCTTGAATATGTCGAAAACTATTCAGTTTTCCAATTACAGTTGATTTAACAAATTAAAGTGCGCAAAAGTCCCTACAAATATATGCTTTTATTTTTCTACTAACTTTAATAGTTTCGCAGATAATTGTTGGTAAAAACTGGAGATTTCCAGTAATTTAGGACCACCGTAATGGCGCGTTACCTATCTGAAAAGAATTATTTTACAATGCGCTCTCGTTTAAAAAACCGTAGTGGTAACATTATTAGTTTTTTTAAAATTAATTTTTGATATGTGTCCAATAATTCTCGGACACCCTGTATAACTAATCTAAACTAAAGCATATTTCTGCTCATGTATGGAATTATGTAGAGTAAATTAGTTTTCAGCAATTCGAAAATTGTGGACCTTGCAATTTTAGACAGCAGCGGTTCTTCAGTACACCACCCTACGTGTAGTCTTAAATTAAGCAATGGTGGAACACTCTTATCTAGGTGGTATTGTTGGTGGAGGGATGAAGCGATAAAAATGGAAAGGATTCATAGTAAGGGTAGGCAGAGAATCACTTCACAATATTTTTATGTTTAAAATATATTATTGTTTTATTTAGATTTCGGAATCGTGAAATAATGTCATGCAATAATGTAATGTCAGCACAAAATTATGACATGTGCATGTAATATAGAAAATATCATGTGATTTTCAAAATTAAACTATAAAATACATTTAAATCTTTTTAAATTTAAATATTACTTCCAAAAATATAGTTTCTGTTATTTTCTTCTGGTTATTCTTCACGAGTTCTTGTGCCATGAGCAGAACGATGTTTCCTGGGCCGGAGTTTGATATATAGTTCTGCAATCCGACCTTTTAGGTCGGATTCGTGGAGCTTAACCTCTTAAGGATCTCTCCTTTTTCTGCTATCTAATAAGATGACACCTCCTCTTTTGGAAAGGGGCTGTCGTTTTCATTCATCTAAGAAGGCAGAGAATACTTGAGATGCTTATGGACTACGTAATTTTTGAGTCAAATTATAAAGCTAGTTAATGATTAAATTCTAGTTTATAAAAATGCGATAATTCGATGAACATCAATATGATGGGCGCGAGACTTAAGGGGTTAAATGAACATTAGTGTTTAAAGGTGTGCCGTTGTTAATCTTTTACTTCTCGGAGGTAATATTAGGTTCACCTGGCTCCCTCTTCAATCCTTCACTCCCTTCCGACCATCGCTCACCAGTGACTTGTATCCTTTATAAATCTGAAACACCAATTATATTTTCGAGCGAAAATCGCGCTGTTTAAAGGTGATATCTTATATTTTTCATATTAATTTCTCGTCAAAAATTATCAATACCGGAAAAGCGTTCAGGCTCCACTACACACCTCCCAGCCCAATAAATGTTAGAAACACTTTCCAATTTAAACTTTAAATAAAACCTTTAAAAGGCTAAGGGGTCTATTCTGGTACCCCCGGTTGGGAGACGTCACTTTTCCCGTTGTTAACGTGCGGAAAAAGTGACGTCTCCCAACCCAACCGGGGGTATCAGAATAGACCCGTAAGTGTCGTCAGGCGACCCAAACCAGTGCGTATACCAAATTCGGAATGCAAACGATCACTTTTTCATTAGACGGGGCAGATGGCTTTTTTATAACGAGGAAAATTATTCAGGAGTTTATTAGTTTTCAACTAAAGGAGGAAAATTATTCAGGATTAAGGAGATTTTATTTTCCATATAAATGTAGTGGCCAAATTAAACAATAAAACACTCTTTTTAAAATGGCGAATAAATATGTAAGCCCTCTTGATATATGTCTAACTTGTAAGTATAGTCTACAATGTTTCTGTGGTTAACATTATATTGGGTTAATTTCATGTTGTACAAATATGTGTATGGCAGCGTTCTTTTCGGAAATAATTCAACCTTAGTATACGTATATTGTTGCAATATCAAATTTTATTTAAACAGGGTGGTCGTAAAATATTGTACCCATTTCAAAAATTAAAAAAAAAGCTAATAATGTTACAACTAAGCTTTTTTAAAATGAGAGAGCGGATAACAAAGTTTTTTTCAGATAGGTGGTGTACCATTACGGTTCTAAATTTGCTACATAAAACTTCCAAGCGCAACCGCTATTGATTAGCGTTTTTTTTTTGTTTCCTTTTTTAGTTTTTCTTGAATATCTCGAAAACTATATAGTTTTCGAATTACAATTGTGTTAAAATGGCTGATGGGTTAATAATATAGGTTATATAAAATATTTGGATTTTAAATTTAGCAGTCTAGAATCCTGATTTACAGCACCATTATGATAGATGGGAATATATGACATTTATGACAGATCAATTGGTGCTAAAAAATGAACATCAATAAAAATACAATTGTAAGATTCATTTAGGTAATTACCTACCTTTTCTAGACTACCTAAAAATTAATAGCCCAATAGTGGAAGTATAGCTGAATCAAAACTTGTACATTGCATTGACATACAAAAATAGAGAGATTAAAGAAAACAAATTTTTTAAATATATATTTTTATTAAAAACTTTTTTAATAATATTTACTGCCAACTTTAAATTAATACTGTTCAAGAATAACGAAATAACAAATTATTGTTTTGATGCACATAACCAACACATGAAGAAACAAATAAAAGAATATAACTACACATTAATACAAAAGCGCTGCAGGCTTAAAAAATCAAAAAGATACTAAGAAAATAAAAATTAAATTAAAGAAAGATATCTCTCAGTTGAAATTGTAATTTATCGTTGCATACTTGGGCACACACTCGTTTCACGAACGAAGATTTTTTGCAGCAGCCTTGTTGAGCTAATACTCACGTCTTGACCAGTCACAATTTGAAATTTTTGTTAAAATGCAGTATTCTACTGCCACTCAATTCACCATAAGTTCGGTGAACACTCCTTCAAAAAAAACTGTTGAAAATGCAGTCTTTTACAGCTATTTGAATTGGTTTCGATAAATTTACTCGTAGATTTTTTCGCTTAGTGAACGCCGTCGATTCAGAGGATCATTTCTTTATCACATTCTGCATACCACTGTAACAACGTCGTTCTGGTTTAGTCCAGGATAAAGGAAAGTCGGCTCGCTCAACGCATCGTCTTCCTTCCAAAATTGGCTTTTAAAAAATATCTTGCTTGTCATCCTTGGTAGATTGTACTATATCATCTAACAAATTTTATTATAAACCTGTCAGCACGCCTGAGAGGCCTAGAACCGAAGGAAGAAAAATCCAACGGCCTCGAACCTCCAGGGTGCGAGCGCTCAGTCCAGAATCTTAAAGCAATATATTTAGACAAAAGAAAACTTCCAGCCAGGAGACGCTCAAACCAGTTTTCACACAAGAGCTTCCGCCTTTCAAAATGGCGAGCATATAGTTCCATTAAATAAAAGTAATTTATAATTTAACAAACATTGAAGCATTAAAAGAAATTACATAAAAAGTTAAAACAATTAATAATTAAGTTGATTACTAGAAAAATAAATATGATCAGCTGAGATATTTATTGAAACCGTAAAAAATTCCGTTGATAATTTAAAAGATGTCAAAGTTGCCACAAGATAAGAAAGAAACTTTGGTGGCGAAAAATTAAATTATTTAAAAGTACTGGTGAAGCCGAAAAATGATGTAGTTGCATTTTTGCAAACTAACAAATTGATTTAACAACATCAACAATTGATTCAACAGCATAACATTTCCTACAAATACATGGTTTTATATTTCTTCTAGCTTTAATAGTTTCGCAGATAATGGCTCTCGAAAATAAAAAATGTCCAATAATTTACGACCACCGAGACCACCGTAACGGCGGGTTTCCTATCTTAAAATAATTTTTTTATGACTTGCTCTGTCATCGTTTTGGCTTCAGACTGATTTACTGCTACATTTCGTCTTCGAATTGATATGGTATTTTATTAAATAAGTAGTCTTACAGTATGTTTTAAATGCACCTCTGAATAGCAAAGAAGTCCTACCAATAAATCTCATTTCTTACTCACTTTTTCATAGATCCCTTAGTTCAGTAATTTCCATGGGGGAGGAGCTTCTAATCTATGTATAAAGTTCTGCATAATATTATACAATATTTTTTTATAAGTTCTTCAACAAGTGTTTCCTGATGCATTCTAGATTATGCCATTTGTTAGAGTGCATTTCTTAAATTGTGCAACAAATCTCATTCAGAATTTAAATGACAAACATTTCCTAAAATATCACAATTTCTAACCCGAACAGCGAAAGAAATGATAACAGATTTTAGCTTAAAAAAACCAGAAACGAGTCAGGAAAATTCAATCGCAACAAAAGCATTTTGATACCGTTAAGTGAAATTGGTCTCATTTTTTTTAAGACTTAAAGTAATACTTTTCCAGTAAATGCTCAGAGTTCAAAAGTTTTTAGTATGGCAGTCACACCCCACTAGCCTCTGGAAATCGTTGAGTTTAAATGCGAGAAACGTTTTAGTGGAAGAGAGAGATTTAGATTGAAATCCACTTGAGAATTTAGAGTATCAAATTTGTCCGAAAATATAACGAAAAAAGAAAATTCGCGAAAGCCGAAAGATTACGAAAGCCCACATTGAACTTGTTTTAATAGTACATTTTTTATGACATAACTTCTGCATTATGCTGTAAGGATACCAGATTAAAACAGGTAGTTTAGTCTGACAGATTTAATACTTAACCATTCGCGCATTATTTGATGAGTAATTTAATTATTGTGTGTTCCAACAATAGAAATATAGTTCTGCACAAACAATGAATAAACAGCGGTATTTTCCACATGTAATGCAGCTGCTCCAAAATGATTTCGTCGTGAAATGGTTATGGTCTAATCTTTTACGCCACTACGTCCTTTAAACTTGGCTGCGAAAACTGATCATGATGACAGTTCAGAAATTAATTCCTCTACAAATGCTTTGAGGTGAAATAGCCTGCTTTTGAACATAAGATTCAAAGTCATTATGCTATATTATTGTTATTCATGTTTCATGGAATATAATCTAGAGCAGTGGTTCCCAAACTTTTTGCTTGTGCTGACTACCTGTTGTGTAAAAAACATTTTGAGGCCCACCAACTAAATATACTAGTAAATAAATACAAACATACGTATATATAATATTGTACGCACGTATAAAGTGTCAGTAATTAGTCAAGCTTACTGTAAACTGATTTTAAAAAATATTGTTTATAAAACAAAAATTGCGATTAAACTAATAAAAATTAATAATTAATTGTACAATTAATTTAATTAATTGTATAATTAATTTTATTTAATTTTTATTTGATTTAATTTTATTTTATTTTATTTAATCAATTTAATTAATTTTTTAATAAAAATTAATAATTTATTTTATTAATTTTAATTCATTTTAAATTAATAAAAATTAATAAAAGATCGACTCTTGACAATCGTTTTGCGGCTCACTGATATGCTATCTGAGGCCCACAATTGGGCCGCGGCCTATAGGTTGGGAACCGCTGATCTAGAGAATCTAAATGAGTGTCCATAAATTACTTGGCGGATTAAGAAATTCCATAAAAATATAGATTTAAAATATATGCGGAAATTATTATCAGTAGATAATTTAATTTGAAGAGTTCATATATACGTGTGTGTCTACAGCGAAAACTTTTTTTAGAGAAAAAGTAGCACACTGTTCGTTTCACAAACCCGAGACCAGCACTTTCGGACAATTTTTCTACGGGGTGACAGGCAATGAATAAGATTAGAGCTTTTTCGGAGTTCTTTGTTATGTCAGTACCGTCGTCCGATTAGGCGTAATTTTTTAGTTAATCTTTACCGCAAATTAATAACTGAAAATAAAATGTTTTATATACTGCTCAGTAAAGTGTAAATATTTTCCCATCCATTTTTCACTTCACCCCTATTTTGGTGAAAGTAACTCCGCCTGACGCATGCTCAAAAGCGCGGAGGGTTTCCGTATCTGAATCTAGTTAAAGTAGTAGTCTAGTGGTAGAGTAGTCTAGAGAAAAAACTGTCAATATAAATAAAACAAGATTCGCCAAATTTTTTGTACTCTATAGAAATCTAAACTGCTCAATGTAATTTCTTCAAATTTTGTTCATAAATACTAGAAAGCCTAAGAAAGGTTTTAGTGAAGGTTTTGTGACAATCAATTAAATAATTCGTTTTTTATTGATGAAAAATTATATTGCGCATGTACAGTTCAAGCTCTTCTGCAGGCGAACCTAGAAGGCTAAACAATATTAATAGCTTGTGGAGGAAATAAGCCTTCAGCGTTTTTAAAAATCGTTTAGTTCAATCGATATTCTCATTTGAAATAATAATCTTTTCAGATGGTAAAGGATTTTGCGTATTATAATATTTTTTATAAAATTATTTTTTTATTTTAAAAATATTAGACATGAAAGTATTTTTTTCCCGAGCAGCTAGTATTTTAATATTTATCAGCTTATTGTAATATTATCTGAGACACTGAGGATATTTGAGATACAACGAGTATTTTATAATTTAATAAACCATTTCACATATACACAAAAGAACGTTTTAATTGATAAATAAAACCCAGTAAGGATTTTTTTATCTCTTTTGTTACATGTCTTTACCTAGTGATGAATTGTGACAGATGCTTATACTATGACGGATGGTTAGAATTAAAGCATTCTCGCTCAGAATTCTTCAAGAGAAAACTCTATGTGGCCGAAGAGCGCCAAATCTGTGTAGCATACAATAAATTCGAAACACGATGAGTCTGATGACACAGAAATTGGGCAAAACTGAATGATGGGAAGATGGGGGGAGAGGAAGTCTCTAGCATAAATATCATCCGCTCACTCTCAGATATTCTACTATAGCATAGACACTAATAATTCCAATACATACCTAAATGTAAATTTAATTAACGTGTGTAAAGTAAGTTAATAATAATTTCTCGACTGGCGTTTGATTAATGAAATTTCTTCCTTCTTTCGAGGGCAGAGAGAAGGGTTTTTTTTTTCTCTTTTTCTCTCTTCTGTTATTTTATTGCATTGAAGGCAAATTTCAGTATCTTCAGAATGTTTCTTTCTTCTCTTTCAATCTGGGATTTTTTGGATCCCGAAGGGTCAAAATTTTGGACACTTGTCAGACCCTTGACAACGTCCCCATGCCGAATACTTCTTTTACTTTGCTTCAGTCTTTTTGTCGCTTTGTTCAGTTAGTTTGGTGTATTTTTTTAATTATTGTCTTTGCTTCTTTTGGTTGTCGTTGCATTTTAGGCGCACCAGATACAATGAGTCTATATTGATTTTCATTTGTTTTTCCAAAAATATAATTTCTAGGTGATGTTATCGTTTCTTTTTATTGAAGTAAGTTAATGAGCTTTCATATAAAAAAAATATTTAAATATTTCACTAAATGCTGCTATTCTTCTCAATTTTGTTTTCTCGTTTAAGCCCTCCGTTTTCCCACGTTCTGAATTTGTTATTCTTACGACACTCTTCTTTTTTATAAACTTTTATTTAACTTGACCTGTTTCATGTTTTGTGAAGATTGAATTTTGTAATTGAATTTCTACTGACTTCCTGGTGTTCTAAAGTTGTGAAATATTGAATATTTGTTAGTTCTCGATGAAATAACATTATTTTCATATTTTTAGAGCTTAGTTATCAGTTAATCGATTAATTTTAATTACATTTTCATTCCATACGAGTTATGCAATCTGGTTGTGAATCTGAGAGAAAGTTGGTTTAAAGTTTCCGTAATATTTACAATAATGAATTATAAATTAAAAACAAAAAATCAAAAATAATTAAAACTTAAAAGAAGAATCGAAAAGAACATTGATTAGCATTACATATTATACATCTAGAATAAAGTGTGTTATATAATCAAATTTGTTTTATTAACATTACGTAACAAGATAAAAATTACTGTCTTAATTAAAAATACTAGTTATAGAAATATAATCTAGAATTCTATATGTACATCATTCTGTTACGAAACACTGTATAACAGAATGGAATTTTCTTTGTCATAGGTTTGTAATGAAGTTGAAAGATTATTTGCAAATTTAGTCTTCATTCATATAAAAAAGAATATTTTTAGCTCAAGACATTCTTTAAAAATGTTATAATTTTAAAACCATAAACTAGCACCAATCGCAGAAGTGCAAATTCCCAATCGTCACGTTAATTAGAATTATTCTTGCAGAAACAATGCAAAACGAGCTTCCTTGAAAAAAATACTCACTTATGATGAATTCCAATCCAACTTTGAATCCAAATTTTGAAGAAAGATTAAGCGGGCCATTCACGGCTGTTCCAAACAGGAATTTTTGGAACACGGGAAGGAAAAACCTAACGTCAAAGTAAAACCAGCGGGAGTGTTCTCCCCTAAACTTTCTCGTATACTTCCCCAAAAAGATGCCGTTTCTCCTTCCCCCGCGTGGCTAAAAAATATCGTTTACTACTGTTATCCAGAATCCAATGACTATCAGAAGGTTTTTCATTATAGTGATAGAAAAATATCTGGGTAAAGAATCAATTCGGCGATGCCTGCTGATTAAAACGCATATCTTTCGCACACTGCTAGGTTTCACTCTTGCCGTCTCAAGGACAAACTGACGTAATTCGCTACTTTCGCCTGCACAGAAGATTGCTTCCAGTACGCATGTGCGAGGAGATAACGGATTGGTTTCAATAGTAAATTATACAGACCGACAGACAGTCAACCCTTTGACGGATTTGGCCCAAAATTTTATACGGACCTACATTCATGACGATAAAACCGTGTACCAAATTTTATCCATCTAGCTATTCAAGTTTGTGAGTTATCGCATTCACGTTAACACGGACATACAGACAAACAGACCGTGGACGGATTTTGTCCGAAATTCGATTGAAACCTACAAATTATATGTAAAGACCACATACTAAATTTCATCCCTGTAGCTTTAATTGGTTTTGAGTTATCGTGTTCACAGATACACAGACAGATATAATTCCAAAATAGTGTTTTTCGGACTCAGGAAGGTCTAAAACGTGGAGATTCGTCAAAATCTCGAGTTCGAATTTTTTGACGATTACAATACTTTATCTTTGTATACTTCGTATACGAGAAAGTAAAAAGCATCTGCCTAGGTTGGGACCTCGTGTCGAGGCTAGAGAGAAAAAAAAGCATCTGCCTAGATTGGGACCTCGTGTCGAGGCTAGAGAGAGAAAAAAAAAGCATCTGCCTAGAGTGAGACCTCGTGTCGAGGCTAGAGAGAAAAAAAAAGCACACTAGATTGGGACCTCGCGTCGGGGCAAGAAATGTAACTCAAAATCCCGCCATGTGGGGGAAGAGTGGGTGGATGGATTTCTGCAACTTTGAACCTTGTTTCAAAACAAACTTTGGAATACCCATGAATGCTTTGCCTAATTTTTTGACTGAAGTGGGAAAAATCCGGTATTTGGACAAATGGCATAGCTAGACTTCTCGTGAATGCCCAGCTTTAGAGAAGTGGACGCAGCTTTTCCATTCGGAATAGACGTCTATTTAGGATTTCTTGTTCACTTTTATAAATTGTACATAAAGGTGTAGAATTCGCTATTCAAAATTGATTCCAATCCGTTGTAGACCAAACTAGTTATTATAGAATGAGAAATTTTTAGTTTTTATTACTTTTTTAAAATAAAAAAAATAGTTTTTTAAAATGCAGAATTAATATGTTTTGTACCACATTGCGAAAGCAGCTATATCTCGATATATATAAATTTTATAAAAATAGTTTTTAACAACGCACTTTTATTAGTTTACTAAAAAGAAAAAAGGATTTTTTTTATTTTAATAATTATTTTTGCTCTTTAGTTTTTATTTTATAATTAATTGTTTTAAATATTATGGAATCTTGAAAACATTCTTCTCAAATTCACTAGGTGGCGCCACTCGTATGGAATGAAAGTTTTAATTTAAACAATAGCTTGACAGCTAATGAAGTTCTGAAAATATTTAAAAAAATCCTTGTAATAAAGAACTAACAAGTGTACAAAATTATCCAACTTTAGAACACCAGTATGTGGGTGAAGATTAGATTATAAAATCGTATCTTTACAAACACTAAAAAAGTGAAGTTAAATAAAAATTGTTAACAAATTTGCATTTGGTTCCGAATGCCATATTTGTATCCAAATACAGCCTAAGATTATTCGTTTGGACGTTATATCGTTCTGCACTTAAATAAATGATAACAAATTGTTCATTAAAAGTAAAGACTTTATTAATACTAATTGAGAAAATGTAACATCTAGAACTTAAAAGCATTACGATGTCGCGATAAAGAAAATTCTGATAAGTAATCTTTCGATGTATCCGAAACCCAACCAGGATGAACTAATTAAAATCCAATTAAGATTACCTATAAATCCCTTTGAAAATTCCACTTTGCGAATTTCGCTCTGAGAAGAAAAATGATTGGAGGGAAAAAATTTTTTCATCAACGTGATTAAGATTTATGAGCTGCAATATTATTCTAACTTCAACGATATCGAAAGAGATGGAAGGAAAAGAAAAGAGTCTGAAGCTTTCCAGATAGTTTCGTAACTGGTCCTAAAGACACGCATGTATAATTAAAAGGAGAGAAGAGTGTTACTAATTAAACCTTGGTGGGTTTGGCAACAGCTTGAAGGATAAATATCTGGACGGCCTCTTCAGGGATTTTAGGAAAAGAAAAACAGTCTTTAAATGAAATTGAAGAGTGGAGTCCCAAATCAAAACAACTTTTAAATTTTTATGGCGGGCTTTTTCAACAGACTTGCTGCTACTGTTGTTGTTGTTTTTGCTTCATCTAATTGAATTTCGCTTTTATTTCAGTATTCCACTCCGCCCCGGTGGAGTAAGTGCTTTATTTTAATTCATGTCAGAGACGAAGGTTTTGTATGATTTGCACTTCTTTAAACAGGACTAAGTTTCACATCGGAGGATTTAATGTATTCTGATAAAGTGCCTCGCGACAGCTTGTGCTTTAAAGCTTTTGAATGATGGTCGGTAGGGAAATGATATTAATGTTACACTCCGGTTAGTTATGTGTTAGTAAAGCACGGACTTGGAAAGAAAAAAAGTAACAAATAAATAGTTGAATGCATATTGTAGAAATAGTAACATTTGTTTCTCTTTTGCCAGCTTCTTTAAAGCATTGTTGGCAATCTATATATATAAAACGCTAGCGTACGTGGCACAGAAAAGAAGTTAAATTCTCTTTTGACGATGGCAACGATCGGTTTGTTTATAAAACAGAAACGGTAGCCTCCTCCATGTTAGTCATAACTTCATAGTCATAGCCTGTTACTATATTCGTTCTGGTGTAAAAAAAAACTTTTCCTCGAAACAAATGAGTTTAAGATGAAGAATTCAAAATATTTCTTAGAATCAAATGAAACTTTGGATGAAATTATTCAAAAGAGATCAGTTGGAAATGAAGCAAATGGGCTTAAGCGAGCCAGTGAATATTTAGATCAACGTTAAAAGAATTCAAGTTCGTGAAGATAGAATCGTGTCAATTTACAAAGTGAGGTAAACCACACAGATGGAGAATCACAGAACTTACTATTGTGAACTTTTGCATTGGCCACTTTTCCGTTATGCGCTTACCACTTGGCGCCTTTTTTGTCTTGGCTAATTTTCTTGGAGCGCTGAATCGCCAGTTTGGTTCTAGAAGCGTCAGGAAAATCATGGTATGCGTGTAACCGAGAGCAGATGCTCTGTGCGGGATCAGCTAGTTGCTAGCTACCACAGAGAAAATTAAAGTGTGAATGTTGTATCAGCAGAAAAATCATATGTAATCAATATAACATGTCTAATCAGGAAGTGTTCTACCCCTCGACTCTCGTATACTTAAGCAGTATGAAGCGTTGTGTGTTTAGCTTCGTCGCATAGTGAAGACAATTAAGTATGCATTTTGGACCTTTTCTCGTTGATCAATTCTGTCCAACATTAGAGACAGATTTACAATTTTGGTTATAAAGCTATATCTCAAATTTCATCCATCTAACTCATCGTATTTTCATTAATTTTCCTACCTGATTTTGTATCTTAAATTGTAAGTTATTTTTATTATTTTCCCTTTTCGTATATCTTTGCTACTGTTATTATAAAAATTATAATTATAAATTTTATTATAATGTTATTATAAAGCAGAAGCATGTGTTCCAGTACATTTTTTATGTCACTTTATTAAGTTAATGTATTTGTGTTGTAAATACAGGGAGTAAAATTTGTGTATAATATAGATGTGCAGTATTGTGCGTTGATTGGTTTAAGATTGTAAAAAATATCTTTGTAAAATAGTGTATTCATTGGGTCAAAGAAAGTTCCTTCTCGAAAGATAAATTGTGATATCTGGTGTTCCTGAAAACAATGTTGTCTCCAAAATGAATGACAATGTTGGATAAACCTTTATTGACTGCGATGAAGAACAGATATTAGATTTTTTTTCGTGGAGTGCGCGAGGTCTACTGTTCCCATAATTGCTAGTTGTTGTTAGATTTAGTCATATTGTCATTTGTCTTCACGAAGGCTTATCCTAAAATAAAAAAAATCCAGGCGAGAACACTCTCGACTTTTTCTTCTCATATTCATAACATTTATCATGAGAGCCTAATAGAATTTCTGGTTAGTAATGAAGATAAACGGTGACCTTCTGACAAAGAAAGCATAGAAAAGGTAGTCATACCCAAAGGCTTATGAAAACGTTGCTAGCAGGGCTTAAATACTGCTGTTTCTTTTGAAACAACAGGTTTTGGGAAACAGTATATTTCCGATTCAGAAAATAAAGGCATTCGCGATTTCTCACTGCAATTGTAATGATAATAGCAGAAGAACTATTGTGTTTCGCTTTAAAAGAATCAAATTATTTTCAAAAATGGAATTTCTTATAAAATGTCTCCACATAAAAATATAACATTTAGATAAAATGGTTGTAATCCCAATTGATTGTAACATTTATAGTGAAATCACTGAGTCAGGAACTCATGATAATGAAGAAGTGTAAATTCTTTTGTTAGTCAAAGGGACATTGAGGACCTAGAATGAAACTGAGGTAGAAATCAGACTTATTTTCAATATATGAGCGAAGGGTAGTAGGTTGCCTTCTGGGAGAACTTTTAAGGAAAACCAATTCACATTTGTGTTCCGCTTGGAGGAAAACTAGGGAGCAACTCATCGCAGCAAGCATTTCACTGCTGAAGTGCAAATAGGTCTATCAGTTATTGAGCGATGCTGGTGAAGCGCACAACCAGAGTATAGAACTTACAACACTCTTCGTCCGATTAATTGTCGTCAGACATGCCATGTCCTAACGGATTTGGTCTAAATTTGACGTATATATATGTAGTGATTTAAATTTTTAATCTTCTTCAACTTAAACTCTTTTTAACGCCACCTAATTTTTAATTGTAAACGCATCACTTCTATTTCAGTCCTATGATGAGGGTACTTCAACTTTAATTTAGACTCACAAGAGTCGCACTATTTCTCGATCCTCAAATTATGTACTTCCCCTTTTCAAAACTATTTAGATGTTATAAGGTTCTCTTTTTAAACATATAACTCTTCACTCCTGGCCATGGCTTCGGACTTGAGTAATCTTTCTTATAACTTCTTCACAATTGAGAACTATGAAGTAGATTTAATTATGCCTATTTTTTAATAAACTGTTCTTCGTTCTACAACAACTGCATCTTTATTGGACTTGCCTCTACATTTCACCTTACAGAATATCATCTATATATATAATTCTCTTACGTGGCGACAAAAAAGGGTCGAATTTCTTAATCGCCGTTTTGCAACAGCTCGCAAATTTGCTTTGTTTACATTCGATTTGGCGAATTTAGTTTGATTTGTTCTGAGACAACGAAATTTTTCAAAATGAGTTTAAGTCGGGCAGTTTCAATTATAAATCGAAATCGTTGAAAAAGAGAATATAAGTCAAATGAAACTGTTAAGGAATCTTTAATAAGACGATAAAATTGGAATGAACAAAATAGAGTCAGGCGTTTGTGTGTACGGAGCGAAGTTCCCGAGTTCCATAATTGTGGAACTACGACAGGATTCTGTTCTTTTATCCATGTAGCGAAGCTTCTTTGGTCATTATTTCAGTGGGGAAAAAAGCATGTTTAAAATTTTGGTGTAAAAGCAATAATTTTAGAATTTTTTAAAAATTTTGAAAAAAATGCTACTTTGCTATTTTTATAAAGGTAGAAGTAAATAGTTTTAAGGGTTATAATTTTGAATAGCGAGTATGAAAGTGTTTAGAGACATTTGTCACCTTAAGCTGTCCTTTTTAAACGAAAAGTTTGTGAAATGGGTTAAATCATTTTTCGAAAACTCAAATTTTCTGAGGTTCTAACACATAAATAGCTAACCAGGGAGAAAAGTTATAACTTTCTTGGATAAATAATTATTGCAGTGAGTGTGTATACATGTGATGAAGCTTTTCTGAGCAACAATTAAATTGAAAAAGTGCATGTTTAAAATTTTGGTGTAAAAAGCAAAAATTTTAATTTTTTTTTAAATTTTAAAAACAGGCTATTTTTTAAATTTTAGAAAGGAAAAAGTAAATAATTATTATGGGTTACAATTTCGAATAGTGAATCTGAACATGTTTAAAGCCATTTGTCACCTTAAACTATTCTAAGCTAAATTTTTTGAAATGGGTTAAATAAACTTTCGTAACTCAAATTTTCTGACTTTTTAACACATGAAGAACTACCCAGAGAGAAAAGTTATAACTTTCTTCGATAAATAATTATTGCAGTAAATATGTATATATATGGCGAAGCTTTTCTGATCATTATTTCTGTGGGGAAAACAGAGCATGTTTAAAATTTTGGTGTAAAAAGCAATCATTTTAGAAATTTAAAAAAATTTTGAAAAAAAAATGCTACTTTGCTATTTTTATAAAGGTAAAAGTAAATAATTTTTATGGGTTATAATTTTGAATAGTGAGTATGAACGTGTCTAAAGACATTTGTCACTTTAAGCTGTCCATTTTGAACTAAAAGTTTGTGAAATGGGTTAAATCATTTTTCGAAAACTCAAATTTTCTGAGGTTTTAACACATAAATAGCTACCCAGAGAGAAAAGTTATAACTTTCTTGGCTAAATAATTTAGAATAATATGCACTATTTATGTTTGTTAAATAAATGTTATATATTTTTCTGATAGTATGTAATTTAGGGTTAAACTCTCTTTCCTCTTTCTTCTGCATATTTAGAGTAATTTACCTTTTATGTTTTCAACAAATGGTCTCATTGATAGTTTTGCTCAAATAAAATCAAGATTTTAAAATGGCAAGCTCGTCCAAAGTCGAGCTGATCACTTAAATTGTTGAAAACTCCATGTTTGGATTGTCTTTTTCTATTATTAATTTAGTCTTAATAGTAACATAATTAATATGATATGTCCAAAAACATTCTATAGGTACTTTTGGCATTAATTTATTAATTTTGATTATTGGATTAATTTAAATTTAGTTATGTAATCAGTAAAAATTCTTGAAATGGATGTTTGATGTGTATGTTGTTTTACCTGTGAATAAGTATGTTGTTATTATATATACATATACAGGGTGTCCAACAAAGGACTCCCTGATTTTAAAATTAAATAACTCGGCAACGGAGATCGATAGAAGATTGAAACCGGTGGAATGCTTAGTCTGAGAGCAGTAAAAATCTCATACAGAAGTTTCAAAATTAGTCACAAATCTTGCCGACAGGTGGCACTGTACGTTGCAATCGCTATTCAGAGTCCAAGAAGAAAGCTGTAAACTGTCCTATGCAAGCACGAAAAATGCACATTTTGAATCGATTGTGATGTGGTTGCAACGATTGCTTGCAAATGACAGTTTACAGCTTTCTTTTCGGACTCTGAATAGCGATTGCAACGTACAGCGCCACCTGTCGGCAAGATTTGTGACTAATTTTGAAACTTCTGTATGAGACTTTTACTGCTCTCAGACTAAGCATTCCACCGGTTTCAATCTTCTATCGATCTCCGTTGCCGAGTTATTTAATTTTAAAATCAGGGAGTCCTTTGTTGGACACCCTGTATATTGTTGACGCGCATTCATGTGAGTGTTATTGAATACTTTTGTTTGCAAAATTTTAATGTTGAACCATATGAAACGTGTTCAGAAGCAATTTTGATATAAATGAAGAGGAGATTATTTAAGTAATCTACAAAATAAGATGAAATTATTCTCTCAGAAAAGAAAATCCTTAAAGAACTTGAAATTCATTGGTTGGTTTAAATGATTTAGTTTTGATGAAGAGTGATAACTTACAGCCAAGTAAATGTGGTTTAAGTAGAGTAGCAGACATTATTAAATGCTGTATTGACAGAGTTGATATTTAAGAGCGCCTACTGGAATAATTAGAACAGGGATGTATTACCTGTAAATGAATGAGATGGTGTAATAAGTTAAAGTAGTAAGTGTCATGTTTGTGTTACTTTTGCTATTGAGCCATGATATTTCAATTAGTGTGTTTTTGTATTTGTGTTTTAAGTAATTTTGTTTTCTTTTATTTGTCTTATATTTTTAAAAAATATTTTTCCATTGAATTTTGTTGTTGAAATTGATATTTCAAGGCCCCCCGGAATGTTGACGCGCCAACTGCGTTTGGCGCCTTGGCGGGGTTGCCAAATGTAGACTCCAGAAGATTGTTTACTTTTTGTTAGAAGCGTTCAGGATTTGACGGCGAAATGACGTGTGAGCAAAGGGCTCATAACTGTTATAATCCGGAATAAAGAAATTTAATGGAATTTGTGTGAAGAAGATTTATTCAGGATCTGTTGATCTATTAAGATGCCTGTGAGTATAGGGCTCACTGTTTAAGGCTGGATAATCACACTGGTCCGTCACAACAAACATATATATATATATATATATATATATATATATATATATATATATATATATATATGTATATATATATATATATAAACCTTTATATATATATAAACCCGAGGTAATATAAACCTTTTATTTTACCTCGAAAACGCATCTTTTAAACATTTTTCAGTGGTTTTTCATATTTTACGGATTTCTTCCACTATTTCTTTACGCTTTCTATCGTTATCGCTCTTCCATTTAATCTTCATCGTTCCCAACATACTACACTCCCTTGGCAACAGCCAAAGTTAAGCGCGAAAACTGTTACTCGATACTCTGTTTACACCCCTTCAACGCCAGTCTGTACCGTGACCCTCCGCAAACACAGCCACGTCAACATCCGTCCTTCTGGTACTTAAAATATTTATTCTTACTTTTCTCTAATGTTATCACATCATACTTTTGTTTTAATTATTCAAACCTCCACTTTCTGTTTCTGGTTTGGTTTGGCATTAGGGATGAAAATCAGAGTCCCTTCAGAGGCCTTACGGCGTAGCTGATTGCGAGAAAATGTCAAACTTTTTATATTTAGCAATTCACAATAACTTCATCCCCTGTAGAAACGCAAAAAATTGCATGCTAAATTTCATTATATACAAACGAATAGATAGACCGACAAATAGTCACCACTTTCACGGATTTATTTCAAAATTTACCACAAAGTTCTAATTCTTATGATGAGAGCATATGCCGAATTTCATTGATCTTGATTACTGCGTTTTTGAATTATTAAATTCACATGAACTCGGACGGACAGACATCCCTTCGGTGGATTTTATCCAACATTTGCTTGAAATCTACAGTATTGGTGTAAAGCTCGCGTACCAAATTTCATTTGTCTAATTTGCTGCATTTTTGAGTTATTTTGTTCGCAGACAGACATGATTCCAAAAATGTTTTTTTCGGATTTCAGGAGTTCTAAAACGTGCAAAATTATCAAAATTTAATTCTTTTATGATAAAGATGCTTTCGCTTCGGGACGCTTCTGTGGCCTAGTGGTAAGGTCTTGGTTTTCGGGCCGAAAGATTCCAGGTTCGAAACCCGATTCCACAGAAGATCGGCTTTGTATGGGGCCTGTTGCACATTAAATCATACGTAGTGGCCAAACGTCCTCCCGCTAGTGTAGTGCGGAAGTTTGGAGAGGGGACTGCCAGCTGAGGCATCGTTATCGTCATCTGACCGCGGTTCAAAATTACGAGGTCTGTCCAAAATAGCCTTCATGGTGCGTCAATATAACTAAACTAAAGCATATTTCTGTTTATGTATGGAAATTATATAGAGTAAATTAGTTTTCAGCAATTCGACAAATTATTGTGGACCTTGCAATTAATTTCAGACAGCAGCAGTTCCTGAGAACACCGCCCTACGTAATGTAGTCTTAAATTAGCCTTCTGACTGTATGTCCTTCAATTTCCGCGGGTTGGAAGTTCGCCTGTTTTTTGCTGCATCCTGCGATTTTCGCCTAATGGGTTTACTTATTACTTTTGAAACGTTGAACAATATTATACTAATAAAGACTTTCATGTAAATAACAATACGCTTGTTTTGACGGTATTTCAACATATTTTCAAACGTTGCATCTAATAATAGTTCAAAATAATTCGGCAGTTAGAAGGTTAATTCCTGATTACATAACTGTATCCAATTATTTTTACTTCTGTGATGCATATTTGATTACTTGCATTCAAATACAGTAGTGACTGAGTCTTTTATATGCCAAATCTATAAAGTTAAAGTAAAATTCCCCACGCATATATACAGGGTGTCCGGGAATTGTTGGGCACTTTTAAGATGTTGAATCATATTATACTAATAAAACCTTGCTTGTAAATAGCAATTAGGTTGGTTCAACGGTATTTCAAATGTTTTAAAACGCTGTATCTAAATAGTAATTCAAAAACATTATGCAGTCAGAGGTTTAAGCCGTGGTGATATGCTCTGATCTAAGTGATATTGCTGGTGAGGGGGCGAGGGACAGACTTTGTTTAATTAAAACACGAAAAAGTAAAAATGAGTCAGCAGATGAAAAACCAGACTCATGTACCTCAATTTAGTCATGTGACCCCCTTTAATATTGTAGTGATAATTTGGTTTAAATGCCAAACACGGCTGCAATGCCAGAAGTAAATGATTTAAAGTTTCTTTTATGCCACTAGCCATTAACTATAGGGATGTTTTTGTCAGGTAACGAACAGTTAAAAATATTAATGTTTTGTCTGATATAAAAGGGCTCATTGCACAATTTGTCTTCACAATTATTTTGATGCGAGAAAATTACAGTAAAAAGGCAGGTAACCGAAATTTTAAAATTGCGTAAGCTTTAGTATTTTTCTTTTTCTTGTTAAAATAAATAATTATGACCTGAAAAGAAATCTTTTCATAGAGGTTTTTAGTCGTTTTGTTTATTTTAATCTGTCTGGCGTTAGTAATTTTTCCATTTGTTCGAACAATAGTGAAGCATTTACCAGTTCAGTTCATCATTAAAAAAGCGGCATGAAAGTCTGGAGCTTCCGCAGGATAATTATTTTTGGGTCTGATATGAAAAAATAAGAGTTGATGAAACAATTACGTGGTAACTTATACCTGAGACACACAAAATATAAATCGCATTAATAAATTTAATGTGTCCTAGAAAGACAATGGTAACTTTTTAATGATAGCTACAATTTTTTCCCCTCTGTAAAAGAAAATTTGAAATGTCGGAAAACTAGTGTGTGTGTGGTCGTTAAACAAACAAAAAAAAAACAGGCCGAGTTATATTCTAATTGTCATTTTATTATGGGAGAGTGACGGAATGTACGTACATCTTAGTATCAGGTTTCAAGCCGAAAGTGAACAGAAGATCCCTGCTTTTTCTCAGGTAGGGATTTCACAGATAGACATGTGATCAAAGTGAAGGGAATAATAGCTATTTTTAGTATATTATGTAAGTGTTTTAGGGAAAATGCATGGCAACAATAAGTCGCTGATTTCGCGAGTTGTGTGAGCGTGGAAAAGATTAAAATATTTTTTAGTAATAAATATGCCAAGACGAGAGATTTAATATACCTCCAGAGCGGGAAATAGAACGAAACTGGAGTTTAAGAAAAGTGATTTTGGAATACATTAAGACTTTAAAATATATAATATTAGAATTTGAAATAAAATTAAGTGAGATTATTACATATATATATATATCAAAATAAAACAAAGGAAATTCGAACCTGCAGTCCAACAGTTCGTAGCATGATAATGATATGATAAAATGCATTATTTATTTAATCGTCTACGTTTTTATGGACGAGTTTTATGGTTTGTTTATTTACATTAAAGACCTGAAGTTCCACTTTGAAGGTTCCATTGACTTACACCGGAAGGACGTAAGTATGGCATTTTAATGTAAATAAACAATACAGAAAACTCGACCATAGTACTATTTCGCCGTAGTTTCGAAATCAAGTTTAGAAATTCATAAAATTATGTCAAAATACGACATACTTCCATCAAATTTGAGACAAAAGTCCTCAAGCAAGTCCTGGAAAATTTAATATTTTTTTAAATGGAAATTCACTAATTTTTTGGAATTAAAGGTATTTCTGTATTTCAATAGCAAATAAATGGTAAAAAATCTATTGCATCAGCCTTTTCCTGGTAAAATTTGGAAAATTTATTAAAATTTAAAAAAATTGCACGAAATTTATATTATTATCGCTTAAAATCTAATTTCTTAAATTTTAAAAGGTGTAGAAGCTGATTTTGGTGCGATTATGTTCACCGAAGTTATAGAGGAAAAGCTTAAAAAATTCGATTAATTTTTAATTAATTAAAAGTCTTATTAACTAACTATGAAACGTTTTGCCCTGTAGACCGTTTTGAACAGTTTTGCATAACGCAGTTTAGAGATGGTATGCCAACATAAAAACCTTATCGTGTTAAAACTACTGTAACTTGCTTTCACTCTCTTAATCGGTCACTAGACTCCCATGAACTTATCCAGGGCCGGTTCGACCAATAGCGGAGCCTTGAAACAAATTTAATACAATAAAATAATTTATTGCATTTTGCTATTTATAACATTGCACAATTTGGTATATCAAGGACATAAGGAATGCATGAAAATTATATTTATAAGGCATTCATTTCAATAACGCAGAACATAGTTCACAAGTCAAATAACAAAAATAATTGCTTAATAAATACAATTTGGCATGCGACTTACTGGAATAAGGTCACAAAATGAGCCTTTTGTTTTATTTTCTTATATGTTTTATAGCAAATTCATTGAGAATATAATCGCAATTTAGTTTTGGGGTTAGTTCAGATTCGCTAGATAAAATGGCCAATCGTTCTTGTGTAATGCTAGATCTCAAGTAAATTTCTATTATTTTCAGTCTTGGGAAAGATCTTTCTGCAGATACTACGGAAATTAGTAAAGTCTATATAATTTTCAGAAAAGTAAAAAAACTGTTGTGAAATTTGAAAAGTAAATTCGAATACAATTCAAATAAATTATTTCTAACACTTTCGAGACTGACGGAACATTTAAGTACATTCAGGTGAATGCATTTTTTAAAAAATAAATTTTGACACGGTTAAGTGAAAAATGTAATACAGTCGACCCTCGCTAAAACGAACCTCTGCGTCCCACAGCAAAAGGTCTTCATAACGAGTGGTCACTATAGTGGATATAATTAAAAAATGTACACATGCACGCTCACCAGTACCGTAAAAATAGGCTATTTTTATAGAGATTCCAACTAAATACTCAAATTATTTTTTATCATTGGTATTAAAAATAAAATTTTATCAATTAAAAATAAAATTCCTAAAATAGATTTTAAAGTAGAAAATAAAGGAATTTTGGAAAACTACCGGGAAGAGTGTTTCTGAATTCGGACATTGTATTGGGATCAGACGACACTGGACGGTCGTTATACCGGAAGTAAAATAATATAGAGTGCATAGGGAAACAAATTTGGGGATTTTATCACTGGTCGTTATAATGGAATGGTCTTTATAGTGTGTTGTCGTTATAACGAGCGTCGACTGTATTACGATTCTGGAAGGCAAAACTCTGCGACAAATTTTGATTTCAATAAAATGTCATTGTAATCAATTTTCACTTGGGAAAATTAGGCAGAGACGCCTTCAGGAACGCGGGGCCTTGTGCTTTCGCATCGTTCAAAGCTGGACTACTATCACTACTTCATTCCATTCCGTTTGTCCCAACAACAGGTTTGTATTCCACTCATTCCAGTCGAAATATTTAGAGGGGCCATTCACGGATGTTCCAAAGTTTGTTTTGATACACCTTGTTTCAGAAGGTTCAAAGTCCCACCCAATTCTCCTACTCCCCTACACGAGGGATTTCCGCGTTTACTTTCAACGTGACTTACTCTCTTCGCGGGGTCCCAATCTAGGCAGTGGTTTTGTTTTCCAGCTACCCTCGCAACAAGGTCCTCAAAAAAGGCCATCCGGCCATCACAATTTTATTTCAAACTATTCGGAATTCCATCACTGCAATCCATTTGCGCCAATTTTCTTCGTTTTCTCACATTGACGAAAGATTTTTTATTCCCGTGTTCCAAAAATCCTGGAATTAAACAGCAGTGAATGTCCCGCTTAAGGTATCCTTGAGCCGGCACTGAGCTTAGCAAGCCTCTTCACAATTGCTGATACCTTTTCTCTTGTATTCTCAAATAAGTGTAATCTCTGTTTCGAAGTTATAAGAACTCAAGCCTCTACTTTCACGCTCTCTTTCAATGATATAACGTTTACCGGTGATATGTACAGCTGCGCGCGCAGCAATCAAAATGGTCATGGTCTTAAATCATCTTGTTATGATGGTTGTTTGTGTTAATTCTAACTTGTTTGTGTATATCCCTTAGTTATTATTTATTTTTTAAATTTTATATTCAGAGTAGTTTTTTATTATCATATAGTAGTTTAAGCGTTTTCTTGACTAATATTTCTCATAATTTGAAAATTAAGTGAAAATAATACTTTGGTAAATAATAATTTAGAAAATAGAAATAGAAAATATTATCCTAAATTCTGTCTGTCCGCCACGAGAACTCTGCTTCCCAAGTTGTCTCGTTGTCTGCGGTCTCTACAGAAATAGCTTATCATAGGAGAAATATATTTCGTGTAAGTAGAAGTTCACGAATGATGTACTCTTTTCACCACAAACTGGCGCCAATAATAAAGTAAAATCCCCGACTTCCGTCGGATTCCTCCTATTCGAAATAGATCTTCCCTAACATGACACGTTGCTATAGCGACCACCATCAACGAGACAACTTGGCGAGCAGAGTTCTCGTGGCGGACAGACAGTACGTAGTGCTTTCTCCGCAGTATGAAAACCATATGTTCTTTATCACGTCTGTCGATGATTATCATCATTAAAAAACTTTCTATATATATTTTTAACATAATGAGTGAGCCACGTTGTTGCGACGATGAAGATACACTCCGAATTCCATTTTGGTTGGCGTTGAAAAAAAGATAAGCGTATTTAAAACATTGAAGAGATGACTGATAAATACTTTCTTGCGCTTTTCAAAAATTCAAGAAACCATCCTGCTTATCCCTGTCATTATCCCAACATGTATTCAACAACTAACACCTGCCTTAACATGTTGACTACCGACAACGAGATAACTCGTAATTGTCAAATGTCTTATAAATAATCTTGACGGTTTTGGATTGTTTAACCCAAGGAAAAGGCAAAAACAAAGAAAATTTATTTATGTCTTTATTTTTGGCAATTAAATCTTTTTAAATTCTTAAATACAGGGTAATAACCATAGGGTAAAGCGCCAACATTACTAAATGCATGAAATTCAAGTGACGCATGACATACATAAAGGCTCGTGTCATTTAATATCTAACTGCGCGAATCTTACGTTATGGTATGAATTTACGTCCTTTTTATTAAAAGCTTTAAGGTATCCGACTGTGTTCGGACACATTTTTTTGAAAAATAAATTATATATATTTTTTAATGTTATTTTTCAACTGCATATGTTTTAAAACTATGAAAATATAGTAAAATTAGGCTTTCAAAATAATATTTTTTTTAAAAAACTGAGAAATTTGAAGAAAAATGACTAAAATATTTGCCTTACGCTAACAGCCATAGACAAAATCATCTTCTAAATATACATAAATCCTTGCAGGAGTACATTTTTGTTACAGTTATCTGTGTTATGCTCTAAAATCTTTCTTGTACTTCAAAATAGTTTTGAGATGTAGCTGAACGTAGTCACTAAACTGGTAATTTTTCATAAAAAATGCTTTTCGTTTATATTAAGCACTTAAAAATAACACTTGCTTTTAAAATTGACTTTAGGTTTTAGAGGAAAACATCAAGCATATTACAGAAAACAATTTCAGGAAATTTCATATCAATACTTGAATAGCTTTTTAAGAAATCATTGTTACGGTCGACAGTTTTCCTCAAAAATATCCTTTCTCAGAAAACACATTTAAAGTTTTCATGGAACAAAAAAAAAAGGTTACAGTTCGATAATGAAACAGCTGTAACTCCATTTGTAATTCACGTAGAGTAAAAAGTGAGACAGTTTTAGAAAGCTGGTTAAACAGGCTACAAAAATAAGTCATAAAAAGTTTTTTTGATAATTTCATCAAAAACGACGATTTTAAACCAGTCGGATATTAATTCAACTTGTGTGTCTTGCCCTCAAATCTTGAGATCGATTTCTTAACCATTTCCAATCGAGCTACAGCTTTGAAATTTAGCACAGTGATGGATTTCTGGAGACAATACAATATTATGCAACAAAATTGCAATCTATACCTATTTTAAACTTAACAAAATGATATTAAAATTTTAGCCCTATATTTGCGCGATAAAGTTTGGAAGGTGGTAACTTCACTTTACGTAGGGTTGTAACAACACCCAGCGCTTCACCGATGAATGACGTAGCTCGTGTTTCTACGCGTCTTGGGTTTACTTTCTATTAGAATTCTCAAAAAAACAGAAGTAGATTTTTTTTACTTCGTGTGCGCCAAAAGTTTCGCACTCAAAGCAAAAAGAGAAAGTTGTGTAGATCGATTTTTTTTCTATTACATTGCTGATAATAATTGTAAGTTATCACGTAATATATTACGAATTTATATTTCAGAAAGTTAATGTCATTAAATCATTTTAAAAATGTAATTGTACATATGTATATAATAATTTTAATCTGTATTTTATATTGGAGAATTCAATAATTGGTTTACTATGCCTACCATGTCGTGTGTATTCGTGTCAGCCGTCACTAAAACGTAAAAAATAAAATAAATAAAAAAATTTAAGGAATAAGCTCTTATTCAAAATGCACTTTAAATGAGAAAATACTTTTACACATTATAATTTCTTCAAAATTTACTCAAAAATAAAAATATAATTGTTCTGATTGCAATAAAATGCATGGTTCGAATAAAAGCGTAGGCGCCTTATATAGCACCTGATATTTTGTGTATAAATCCTCAAACAAATGGAAAATTCCTAGAAGGTAAAGACGCCCACGCTTTTATTCGGACCATGCATTTTATTGTAATCAGAACAATTATTTTTTTACTTTTGAGTTCATTTTGACGAAACTATAATGTGCAAACGTATTTTCTCATTTAAAGTGCATTTTGAATAAAAGCTTATAACTTTAAAAATTTTTATTTATTTTCCTCCTCAAGATGCGCGATGAATTCATTCACGTGACATCACACTTGCATGATGGATATAAAGTCTCCTGTCATTTAATATCTAACTTATATTATACTGTGACGTTACGTCCTTTTTTCTCCTCAAGATGCGCTATTAATTCCAAAATTAAACTGGCTTGGCGCATTTGACGTGCATCTTTTGAGCATCAATTGATTCCATTTTAAAAAGATGCAACCCGATTTTTTTAATGTTTTTTAACCAGATGAATCATTTATAAAATGCAGTCAATACTTGAAAAAAATATTTATTCATGATTCACGCGCCTTTTTTTCACCTACTCTCTTTCCTTATTCAAAAAAATATTAATGACCCACATTACTTTCTTTTTTTTTTGTTCTCTTTCCTTACTCAAAAGCATTAATGGTTCACACGACTTTCACTTTTCCTATTGGTTTCTTTATTCAAAAAAATCATAATAATAATTAATAACGACACGTATGGATGTCTATTTGTATTTTATATCGCTTTCTTATTTAAAAAATTGTTTATTTATGACTCGCACGGCTTTCTATTTCTTTTTTTTTTCATCGCTTTTTTATTTAAAAAAAATGTTTACTGATTCTTAGGGCTTTATTTTTTTTATTGATAGTACTTCTTTATTCATATATGATCCATTGTTAAAATCTAAATACTTAAGATCTTAGGGTTAAGATGTTAATGCAGCTCACAAATTTGGAAACATTACACTATAATTCCATGACTCCAAATCAATAGTACTTGACTACTTAAATAACATCCACTAGACATGTGTCAAATGTAAACTCCGAGTCATTAGACGAGGGCGTCACGTTGCTCAGCTGATGCTATGCGTGATTATTAAATAGAGTATGCATTAGCCTCCGAATATTACAGTCATCGTTTGTCAAATTCAGGAATAGTAGTGCTGAAGCACCGTTGGTGGTGAGATCTCAATTAGAGAGTCCAATCAGCTCTTACATCCTGTAAACATTGCTAAATTTAATTTAATACGTCAAATTCAAGGACTCGAAGATATGGATAGATATTATATTTGTCCTTTTGATTTATTCAAGAGTTTTAGTGTAACTAAAATGAAGTTGCTTCACATGATTGAATGTTATGTGTCTTAAGTCAACAGGGCCAGATTTCCCATTAGGACAACTTAGGCCATGTCTTAGGGCGCAGCCGTCGAGAGGTGCTTGTACAGAAGAAATGACATCCAAATATTTACAAATTCTTCAATATTTTTTTGAAAAGGCCGTATAAAATGATGTTTTTGAAACTTACATTCGTTACATTAAATATAAATGCGATAAATGTTTTGTCTTCTATGGACCTTATCGTCTCTTGACCCTGCACTTCTTTGCATTGAAATAGATTTAACTCTATCGATACGGACAGTCCCAAACGTCTCTTCAAGCAAAAGACGGCGGACGTCCGAATATCACTGCGAAATTTTCGCCCCCTTTCGTTAAGTGTAATTTATTTCACACCCGCGTCGCGCGTTTTCTTCGTTAGAGTGGCTCGCCCAGATGGGTTTGGGGAAAGGGGGTTTTCTTAGAATTCAGACAGTGCCAGCTGTCATTGTAATTTTTGAGGGGGGAGGTGAATTTTCCTTATCTCTGATAACAAGAATTCGGATGTTCCCGTATTTTGATGTTCCTGTATTCCAATGTTCTTAGGAATCAGAGTGTTAATAAAATCTTTCACTTCAATGTCCCTTCAAACCAATTCACGGACAAAACTGTAAACGAAGAAATTTTAGTAAGTATGTAGCTTTTAGTGGTAAACTGAACGCACAACGCTATCTAACGAATAACGTTTATTAACAAACATTTGGACGAACACGTTAAAAACACAAGCACTAACAAATGATATTATGTTGACATTGCATGATGCTCATGACACTGATTTAACAAGAACAAAATCCAATATATATAGTGCTGATTGTAGAACGAGTTGTAGTGCTGTCTGCGCTGATTTCCATATGCCTACGCCATGAGAAAATAGATGGCGGCTTGATACCATGGTGGCTGGTGATACTGATCGCCACAAGTATTTCAGATGAATTCAAGAAATTCGATGGAGTATTTTTTGTAGGCGTTAATGTTATGCTATTTACGGGTCTTTTCTGGTACCCCCCACCCCAACCGGAGGTACCAGAATAGACCCCTTAATAAGTAGTGTAAATTCAAATTAGAAGTTTAATGTGATTCAAAGATTATAAAGATTGTATTAAGTGCTTATATGTTTAGGAAATAAACTACTGTATATCAAATTAAAAACTATATATTAACTTTTTTTGAGAGGCGGCGTAGAATATGCTTCGGCCTAGGGCGTAGAAATGTGTAAATCCGGCCCTGTAAGTCAACTATTTTATTGTTTTTACAGCTGTTCTGGCAATAAGGCTTCGTCTAAAATGCCAAAGATAATTGAGATGTCGAAAACGAGTTGATTTTTTACAGTTTCTGTTTTCTCTGGGTTAGATTAAACGAAGACATGATGGACACATCCATGAAGGTAATTACGTTATTTCCAATTTAGCAATATTAGCTCGTTACCAAAATACGTATTCAGTACAGTAGAGTCTCGATAATTCGAGGTGGACGGGACCGGGCCTACCTCGAACTATCGAAAACTCGAATTATCGAAATGATAAAATTTAATAAATAAATAAATGTAAATAAAATCATTTTTTAAATTTCAGTGTAGTATATTTAAATGAAAAATGTACTTGCATATTATTGCATTACTGCTGATAGCAACAGGTTAATTATATCTTAAAATAATCGTCAATTGTTTTCTGCTTAAACACATTGCTCCTATATATCGATCTTATATATATCCCGTTTTCTTTGGGAGGGGGCATTTCTGCAGGTGGCTTCGGGGTGCGCAGTAGACATATGACCCATCGAACAACAATAAAAACCAGATGTAGTAATTCTTTCACGTGTTGTGCATGTGTTGGTCGTTATTTGGGAGCTAAACTGATTTTTTTTCACTAACTCGGATTTATGGAAAACTCTAACAATCGAGACTCTACTGTATTTAAAATTTGCTCTGAAAGAAACTCATCTGCTAAAATTAATAATTAAGTAGAAATGCCGTTAAAGTAAGTTAACAAGTTATTGAATTATATTAAAAATTATTATTGAATGAATGCATTCGCAGAAGGATAAAAGTTGCTACATCTGTTGGTCATGCTTCAAAAATTAACATGGTTAAGTTATAAATGTTTTATTTAAAATTTATCTTGCATGAACCCTCCCAGATCGTGAGGACTAATGGTGAGGAACAAATCACAATCTGGTCTATATCTAATTCGTCAGAAGTAACAAAACTATTAGCATAAGTAAGAATTTTCATTAAAGTGAGCTGTTGTAAAAAGAATGTGTCAAACTTTTGTCTTAAGATACAGGAAGTTAGAATCCAGAACGTCTTCAAAATTGGAGGCACTTTTTGTGATCATTCTGTATAATATTGAAAAAATTTTATCTTATGTCTTTTTTTCTCATGTCATTTCTAAACGCGTTGGGTTTTTTTTTACAAACTATTTAAAAGTTATGTTCAGTTGAGTAATCTTTTCTAATTTTTTTCGCTGTTGAGATGAGAAAAATAATGAATAGCTAATGATTAATTTCATTACCACGCAGAAATCACAAGTTATTTATGACTAGCCACCTTCGGCGACCAGCTTGTTCGCCGGGGGTGTAATTTCAATTAAATCTCTTATGTATAATTTGATATTTATTATTCCCTTCAAAAAGTAATTTTCAATTTCCTTTGCGATAGACATTTAATTCATGTTCTTTTAGTAGCTTTGTACCTGTTCATGAACGTCCCTAATGATGTCAAATAACTGTCTGTGTCATGTAACATCCAATTTCGCGCTGTCGGCATCAACTTCACTCTCTTATTTCTCTTGCAAAATATGCATTTTATTTCAACATTAAAATGGTGCGGAACATTTTACTTCTAGCAGCATGGTAGCTAGATGAAAATATATTTATTAAAACATAGCATTAAGATATTACCTTAGCTTGCAACATTAGCTTTCAACATTTGCATTTGTTTAAGCAATGAAAATAGCTGTAAAGTATTGTTGTAAATTATGCCAAAAACTATTTTTTAAAATTTATTAAAATTAGAGAAGAAATCTTACTACAACTTAATTGATATAATTGAAAAGATAATTTTTTAAATTTTCAGATGGTATAACAATAATTTTTGTGCTATAATATTTTCAGAAGTTAGTAAGGAAAAACGCCAACATTTCGATTAATTTTTAATTAATAAAAATTCTAATTAAAATTTCAAAAAAGGGCTCCGAGGTGCGCATTCGCACCCTGCAACGAATGTTTATTCCAAATTTCGTAGCTCTAGGCCTAGCGGTCTGCCCGTAGAGCGCCAACATACACACACACATACACATTCTCCTTTATTATTAGTAGAGATAAAGAAAGATATCCTTTCATTGTTTTCTATGACAGCTAAATATAATGATTGTGCCTCTATAGCAGTTTTGATTAAAACAAATGAATATAGTTGAAAAGATGTTCTTCATTCATTACATAATACAAAACGCACACGTGCTTTTCAAAAATGTTTTTATCAAGTAAAATAATAAAAACTTTATTGATTTATGATATTTAATATCTATTTTCCAAACTGTTAACAAAACTAATTAAAATTTTGGTTTTTCTAACCTGAAATTTAAAACTTTTATTTATAATTACGATGTCAGCAATAAAAAAAAAAATGAAATGCTGAATATGATCTATTATCGTGCCTTATTTCAAAACAAACAATGGTTCATTTTTAAACTCTTACAAACTTAAAATCTTTTTACCCAAATAATTATTAAAGCCGTATTTCACAAAATGTAACTTACTGCTTTTTAATTGCTAAAGTAATTACTTTTATAAATATGATCCTGCTGAGAAAAATTATCCTATCTTAATTAAATTCCTTAAGCAATATCTTTATTTCCAGTAAATACGCAAAATGTATGTAAAATCAAAAATGAAAAATTTCAATTTAATTTCGTTTGAAAACCTAAACCAATTTTGAAGGAAATATAAAAAATAATACTATAAACCATATTTTTATGGCACGATTTTAAAAGGAAATATTAGCTGGACCATCAGATTACAAAATCAGAGCATAAGGGATTTATCATTTTCTTTCGAAAACATTTTTCAAACACTTTAAACATGATGGTTTTAACAAAATCGTTATTAAACATTTTAAAAAATAAAACCTTGAATTTCATCAAAAGATTAAAACGAATTTTCACACGGACTGAAATAGTATTTTTAAATATTTTTTACTGACGGTAAAAGTAATAAACACTCTTATTGGTTTGAATGAAATATTTTAATACAGAATTTTCTTCTCCAAAAAGCGGTATTCCATATATGACGACATTCTGCTTTTTCCTTTATTATTTCTACTCTTCTACAGACATTAACTACAACTTCATTCGTTTGCAAACGATTTTTCTCATTATAGCTTCTATTTTTCGCTATTCCATTTTTTCTTCAATTATGAGGTGAAATTTCCTTTATTGCATAATTGAACTTTCTCATTTCCTTTTTACTTTCTCATTTAATGTGTAAAAATAGGGAAAAAATTGTCGTGATTTCCCAATTAAATTAGAAAAACACATTTGGAACTTTTATCAAAAGTGCTTATTTCGTTTGATTAGTTTCTGCTTATTAACGATCAGTATATTTTTATGCGTACCACAAAATAATTTTGTTGATAGTTAACCCTAAAACCAATTTATATGTTTACTGCTGCTAGTAAACAATTTTTTTTACTTTCAAGTTCTTAAAATTCTCCTTAATTAGATCTTGTATTCAATAAACCAATTTAATTATGTATTTTTGGTCATCTAAATTATATTGATTTTAATTAAATTTTTATTCGATTTATTTTTCGTTCTTGGCTGTTATATTTGTGTTGATGTTTTAATATGAAGGAATAAACCTCCATGTTACATAAACTCATTTTAAGTAATGTTAATTATATGGGCTCTAAACTAATAAATTTCAAATTAGAGATCAAATACCAACATCGGTATATTAATAAATAAATATTCCATAGTTATAGTTAGTAATCAATTAAATGTATAATTGAGAGAATGTTAAAAGGAATAAATATTTTGGACTCATGTGTCCAATACATTTTTTTTCTTTTGATTGATGATTATAATATAGAAAAAAAAATAAATTTAATTTTATAAACACACATATTTATTATTCTAAACAGCAGCATTTTTTATTTTAATTAGTTTTTTCATTTTTGTAGTCAGATTCATCGTTTCTTATACTCACTACCAGGCGGCGCTACATGTACTTTATCTGGTTAAACTTTCATTTAATTAATAGTTAACTGATAAATCTTAAATAATTTCTAGTCGTCCAAACCTTCTAACTGCTTCTAAATTATATTTATTTAAATATGTTTGCGTTTGTTGCAAGCTAGGATTTTCTTCGTAAATTTAATTATGACTAAGATGAGATATATTACAAGTGAGAATATGATTTATTTTAATCAAAGAGTCATTATTTAACTATTCCCCTGAAAAGTACTATTCTTACAGGATATTAAAAAAGCAATATTGAAAACTTGTTTAAGCATTTGGATTAGAATTCTATGGATTATTTTTGTTGCAAATAGAACCAACTTTTAAATATGATACGATTGTTTTCCTTAAAAAAATTCTGAATTGCAAACATTTGCATAAAAAATGAAAAAGGAACATTTTCATAAGACGTGTTGAAATGTATACATAAGAATCAGCTTTTATGCTATTGAATCTTCGTTCGCAAACAAACGATATTAAAATTCCAAGCTTTCAATTTAAAGTAAACTGAAAAGTTTAGCGTAAAGATGCAATACTGCCTTAATTATAAGGATAGTTTATTATTTTTACCTCTGGAAACAAATAAATTAAAATTAAAAAAGACTTCTAGGAATAATATGGAGCGAAACTAGTTAAGTAATTAGTAATATACTGGCTTAACAACAATACTTACATAAATAAATATTTACCATTTAAATCGGAAACTAAATGCTTTTAGACACCTTTATGTCAGTAGATCTCTCTTATACAATCTCTATATACATATTATTCTAAGAATTTTAGATTTTTCATAATTTAATTATTTTACAAACAAATTAAAATGTGCTTAGAAATTTTTCTTGAAATCTATAAAGTTTGTTGAAATAAATTTTATTTGAAACTAAATAATTTCCAAATGAAAATAAAAAAAAAATATGATATGGGATTTTTATCAATAAATCTTGTAATTTTGTCATTTTTAAACATTATTTAACTATAATACAAAAAGCCCGGTAGGTCTAAACATATTTTGTTATAAATCAAAGCTCGATTAAGTTATGCTATTAAAATACATAATTCAAAATGGCAAACCGAGTTTAATGTTAGACAAGAAACATCTTTGAAAAATTTTAATGATACTGACATATCAATTTCTTCAGCAGCTAGAACCAGGCCTATTTTCGGTCATAAAACGTTATGATGCCATTTTTCAGAAACTTCACAGTACTAAAAATTGAGATGAAACCCATATTTAATATGTCCTGCCGTAATCTCATTCGGTTATAATATAATACTATAAAGACTTACATACAGAATGAGTTTTGTTTGAAATGAGCTCAAATAAGTTTTAAATTGGGAAAAAAGTATATTGTTTGAGTTTTAAAATGAGGAACTCAATAATCATCAGTGACTGCATTTTAGCCATTTGAAAAATGATCATCAAAAAATTAGTTTAAAGATTCCAACCCACCTGTCCATTCAATGTGCAGTAAAACTTCGATTAAACGTCACTCGTTTAACCGCCACTTTCTGTTATCCTCATTGCAAGAGAGATAACAGAATATTTTAAAGTAACGTAGATCTATAGTAATACAAGATATGTCTGTATATTGCTACTCTTATATTGAAGTTTATATTGATCGTTTTGTAAAATTAAATACAATATTATGTGTTCGTCACTTTTAAAGAAATTTATTTTCATTTTCGTCCCAAGCCAGCGGGAAAATTACGTTTCTGTACGTATGTAATAAGAGATTTCTGTTATTCATCTATTCGCTAATCCGTCACAGTTCTGGTCCAGAAGTTGACGGTTAATCGAAGTTTTACTGTACTGAAGTCAAAAAAGATATAAACAGATTGACAGAAGTAATGAAAACGGTGAAATCTGGAATTTAAAAAAAGAATATTTATCTAAGTAAACAAAATTTATATAATGTTTTGTTTTTTCTCGTGCATTCTGTGTATTCTGTATACCTAATGGATAATTTTGCTGCACCATTAAAACGAAAGCACTACAGGGTTCACTTTTCAATTTTCTTAACACTTTTGTTGATACTGAATCCTTTTCATTCGAAAGATACCAAATTCATCATTATTGATTACTCATATTTCAACCAAGACACTACATTCCCAGAAATCAAGATCCCCGGTACATACTTCCGTCTCCCATTACATTTCCATTCGCATTCTCTATTCAAAGCCTCATCACTCCAAATGATTACTTTGCCTTAGATGGACTTTTAGAATTTCTTTCCCATCATTCTATGCAATCAAAGAGGCAGAAAGCAAAACCCGTGCACACTCGCAGCGGTGAAAAGCACTTTGAGCATCTTTGTTCGGTGCTTCGAGTTAATGGAATTACGTTCCGAGACTTAAGGGAATAACATTCGAGGACCAAGTGAAAATTTCGAACCGGATCAACAACATGAAAGAAAAAGGAAGGATTATTTCTTGAAGTCTTAATATCAGTTCTTATGACTTTTCACATCAGACCTGGAGGTTTGCTTCATTCTGATAGGAACTATTTGTTGCCCACTACGTTTCAAATTATCTCACAAATCATTTAACAACTGATACTACTCACGTGCTATCATCAAATTTCAAAAGGATTTTGAAATAAAAAACTAAAACTTAAAGGCCATGTTGATTATCAGGAAGGTGATATTATCCCTTGTGATTAATTTCTTTAAAGAAAACTAAATTCAGCATTGTGCTAATCCTCTGTAGGAAAACTGCTACAAAATATTGCTGGTTGCTTACTTAAGTTGAATCATTGTACGACTTGCTTTAATCCTTTGTACTCTAAATAGTAATTAAATACACAATTATTTCTTTATTGATTGACTTTCTTGTTTCTTTAAGTACACTATATTTGGCAGCAGGGCCGCCAAGAGCCGAGCCGAGCCCCAGGTAAAAGTAGGGGAACGTGAGGTAAAACCGAGCAGCTAAGGTTCGAAGGCCTGTTGGAGCTAAAATATTCGACATAGATCCTGTCAAATGTTATTAAAATATTCGTTGTTTATCGGAGTTCAATATATCTTTCCAGAAAAGTCAAAGTGTGATTACTTTTTTTATAAAAGATTTCTTTATAAAAAAAAGTCAAACTACCTGGTTTTACCCCACTCGGGTACACATGCTAACGATATGGGAAATTATGGGAAAACTCTATTTTCAGTATAAAAGCTGCAATCATATTTATTTATATGACAATTTAACAATATTAGTTGCAAAATTCACATGTAAAGCAGTTGTCTTCTTCCTCCGCGCCACTGCACCTTTCGTGGGCACAGCTAAGAGAGTTTTTACTTTGGAATAACCCTTCTTCTTTATTTAAATAAGAAAATACATCATTAAATTATAAACAATCAACGTCGGAGAAATCATAAATACTGACTGTCCCGGTCTCACGTCACTTGGAGTACCCGGTTTTACCCCGAGTGCAGAGGTTATAGAAAATGAAATAGAACAGCTCAATTATTGGAGTAAATCGTTCTTGTTTGATAGGGTATGAATCCTTAGTAAACGTATAATAAGCTGGACTAAATGTAGTCTTTATAACTGTAATGAATTTTAACTAAGGACAGTCTAAAATCAAACGAACATTTGAGAATTTGCGTCTTAAAGCAAATAAACCTTCACAGATGCAGTGTATTCAACAGCTACAACACGCCACTGTGACTGCCTTTTTTTCTGGGCTGGTAGAGTGTAATTCAGTATCTGTCTGCTAGATAGGGAAAATAATAGCGCCTGAATCAAGGGTACTGGATTTTACCCCACTACCCGGTTTTACCCCACTCTTCCCTACTCGCATACGGGCCTGCGATTTATGGCTGTGGTGATTAATCAGAAGAAACAATTTTTTTCCGGTTGCCCGGTCACGTCACGGATTATTGCGAAAATCTAACCACACCACACTACCGCCTCTAGGGCTCATGTGGCTCCTATCCTGTTTGGTATAGATGTAGGTGGACTTTATTGAAATGTTTAAAAAAATTACAGCATACAGATGAATGGAGAAAAATCACAAAGTTGATGATTACACATAGAATTGACAACAAAATAAACGTATGTACACAATGTTTTGGTTACCAGAGTGATGAGAGAATGAAAATGATGATGGACAACATGCAGAAGATAACATCAACGCACTGTTTGTTGATTTTTGTAGTTATGATGGAGAACCATTGAGCACATAATGTAATTTCAATTATTATAATGAGAATGAGCGAGTTTTATATTCAGAGAACATAAATGTGAAATATATATTTCTCTAGCCAGACCCATTTGTCGTAAATAAAAGTACTTTACTTTTAAAACTTACTTTTCTTTTTTAGTAAAACTTTTGAATATAAAAAAAATATGTTTTACGTTATGCCGGACTGGCGGACCCATCTGGATACAGGGATTTTACCCTTCCTGCCCCCCTTTCTCGGACGGCCTGTTAGGCAAAAATCAGAACTCAAAAGTGCGAGTTTTGTAAACAAGTATATCAAATTCATCAATATGAACAAGTTTCCTGTTTTGTTTAATTTAGGTATATAAGATTTCCGTGTGATTGATCATTCGGATTCCGGTTTAATGCTTTGTAGTGGGAATTTTCAAAATGTCAACAATCTGTTTGAAGATGTTAATGAGATTTTAAAGCCATTTTTCGATTTTTATTACTTATATATATTTTGAAAATACAAAATTACGGGTTTTTATTAATATCGAAACGAGCTAGACAGATAAAATTCGGTACATGGTTTATCACCTGAATAGTAGATCTGCATCAACTTTTGGACCAAATCCGCCAAAGGATTGATTGCCTGTTGGTCTGTCTATTCGTGTGTATATGAATACGAAACTCAAAGACGCAACAAGCTGTGCAAATAAATTTTGGCATGTGATCTTGACACTAAAATATAGATCTGTGTCAAATTTTGGACCAAATCCACCACCGGATAGATAGTCTGTTTATCTGTCTATTCGTGTGTATTTGGACACGATCAAAGACGCAACAAGCCATATAAATAAAATTTGGTATGTGATCTTGACATTAAAATATAGATCTGTGACAAATTTTGCACCAAATACACCACCGGATATATGATCTATTGACCTGTCTATTCGTGTGTATGTGGACACGATAATTCAAAGACACAACAAGCTATATAAATAAATTTTGGTATGTAGTCTTGACATTAAAATATGAATCTGTGTCAAATTTTGGACCAAATCCGCCCACGGATTGATTGTCTCTTGATCTGTCTGTTCGAGTGTATGTGAATACGATAACTCAAAGACGCAACGAGCTATATAAATAAATTTTAGTATGTGATCTTGACACTAAAATATAGATCTGTGTCAAATTTTGTACCAAATACACCACCGGACAGATGGTCTGTTGGTCTGTCTATTAGATTGTATAGGAACACATTCAAGGACGCAACGAGCTATATAAATTAATTTTATTATGTGTTCCTGATAAACAAATATGGATATGTGTCACATTTTGGACCAAATCTGTCATCGTGTAGATGGTTTCTTGATCTGTTTATTCGTGTGTATATGGACACGATAAATCAAAGACAAAGCAAGCTATATAAATAAGTTTTGGTATGTGGTCTTGACACTAAAAATGTAGCTCAGTGTCAAATTTTGGACCAAATCCGTCCACGGATTGATTGTCTCTTGATCTGTTTGTTCGTGTGTATGTGAATACAATAACTCAAAGACCCAACAAGCTGTATAAATAAATTTGGTTTGTGATCTCGACAATAAATATAGATCTGTCTCAAATTTTGTACCAAATACACCACCGGATAGATGGTCTGCTGGTCTGTCTATTCGATTGTATTTGGACACGATCTAAGATGCAACGAGTTATATAAATAAATTTTGGTACGTAGTCTGACACTAATATATGGATCTGTGTCAAATTTTGGACCAAATCCATCTCCGTATGGATGGTCTGTTGATCTGTCTATTCGTGTGTATGTGGATACGATAAATCAAAGACGCAGCAAGCTATATAAATAAATTTAGTATGTGGTCTTGACACTAAAATGTAGATCATAGTAAAGTTTTGGACCAAATCCACCACCGGATAGATGGTCTGTTGGTCTGTCTATTCGTGTGTTTGTGAACACGATAATTCAAAGACGCAACAAGCTATTCAAATAAATTTTGGCATGTGGTCTTAGCACTGAAATTGTAGATCAGTGTAAAATTTTGGACCAAATTCGTCGAAGAGAAGAGATACAGTATACGTGTATTTTCTTCACTTCACTATGAAACTTCATCCAAAATTCAACTAAGAGTCCATAGAACACTTGAGATATTAATGATTACCTGTCAATTTTATACCGAATGATAACGAGTATGAATGACTGAATTTTAGATTATAAGTGTAAAAATTCCATAATTCGATGAATGAACTGAGCTCGGACTACACTGTTAAGGGGTTAATCAATCAATGAACAATAGAAAGTATTACGGTACAATGCCAATTAATCTGTGGATTCTCAATATTGACAGCCTATCAAACATTTCATAGTGCAAAATTAAATGTTATAAAAGTCGGAACAAAAATCATATTGTAAAGTAACGATGGGATAAATTATTAAGAATATGTTTCTTATGTTATATTCAAATTGTTTTAAAAAACCTTCTTTTACTGCAAGGAAGAAAAATTCACAAAAACAGGATTCTTCTAAAAGTTCCAAAATGCATTTGGATTCTTTATCCGAAAATTGTTTCTAGGAGAGTTTTTCCTTTCTTTTTTCAGTTTGCAACTACACATCTGTAGGGAAAACTTTTTTTATGCGCAATAGTAATAGAAAAAAAATCTTGCTACATTACGTTATAAGAGAAGCATATAAAAAAATTCTAATAATAAATGCTTCCCGAGACATTAAAGACTATAGCGGAGAAAAAAATGTATTTTTTCATGAATTCTGTAAGTTGTGGCGAAGGTCAAGGCAATGAAAATAGTGTATTTAATCTTAAATAATCTCCACAGTTGGTGGTTATCCATGAAATAATATTTTAACCAATCCTTTTGTGGGTTATTATTCATAAAATATGTTCAAGCTCTGTAAATAGGTAGGGGAAAGTAGGGTAAGATGACGAATTGAGTTTTTCTCGAAAATTACCGTAGATGAATGCCCCGATTCTGCATCATCAGAGACCTATAGCGATCAACTACCCTTGTCACAACAAAAGATTCCATCCCGTTATTAGTGTGATTCACAGCACGTGGTAATGTGTTTTTGAGTTTTTCCTACTCAAATTTTAATTGCTATTTGGTAAGGGATAGCGTTCACGGAGTATATATTTTTTATTCATATATGTGATATTCGTAAAAGCTAATTAAAACGTATTCAATGATGCATATTTTAATTTTTCTGATGAGCTGATGTCCTTCAATGTTTTTCTTTGAAATAAAAAGGCGAAGTCGAATAAGATGACGAATTGGGTGGAGGATAAGATGGCGAACCCCTCCACATTAATTCATGAGCTCGTCGTGCTACCTGACTGCAACTTGCCCTTAATATACCTCACTGGCACTCTAGGGGAAAATGAACATCTCATTAAAAAAAGGGAAAAGAGAAAAAAGAAGAGAAACGAAAACTGTAATAGTTGAAGAAGGCTGAAGCTAATAAGACTAAACGCAACAAACCTGTTAAAAATTCTACAAAAAAGAAGAAAGTAGCTAAGCAACACCTCGATTTTTAATGTTCTGAATCTGTAGACTCAACTTATTCATTTGATTTTTTTTACGTTGACGCTGATGACAATCTGGACACACAGGTCCTCATTAATGAAGAATGCATCATTTACAGCGAGCAATGATGCATTCTTCATTATCGAGGAAATGCAAAACAGAATTCGGGTTCCGATGTTTTATGTGCAAGCTCTGACCCCATCCCACCTGTACCGGCAAGGATGAAATCCACAACATGGCGATGCGATTTTTGTAATTGATTTCATTTCTTAAGTTTTGAATCTGAAATTTTGATTGATAATATTTCGTTTGTTTTACGCTGTTACTTTAGTCCGATTATGTTTGTTTTGTGTTATGTGCAATTTGTTATGATCAAGATGTGATCTCAACAGTTTTAAATGGTTTTTTGATAGCATATGATGTTGAATTAAATATCTCAGTTCATCATCTTACCAGCACAGTCGGGTAAGATGACGAAAATGACATTTTTTCTAAAATGAAATTTTGGTGTCTCAAATTTGAAACTAAAATTTTAAAAATATATATCACTTTAAAGTAAAGTGTTGGAAGAAAATGTTTCCGAAATAATAATCCTCCTGCAACAAATATTACGATCAGGAAAAATTCCCAAAGCTTAAGGTCGCCAACTTACCCGATTTTCCCTTACATCACAAAATGATACAAATTAAAATACGAGACAACGTTTTAGAAGTTTCTTGAAATCATATCTCAGAGGAAAATTGCAGCGTTTCTGAGATGAATCATATTATCTCCATCCTAGAATGTGGATTCCTCTAAAGCGATTTCCAGTCAAGATAGGAATGGAATTTATTAAAATGAGTTTCTCACAGCCCCCATTCATGCAAATAAACGGCTTATTTCCCAGCAACGAAAAGGCTTTCGATTCACCTAGATCCTAATGATGGGCTCGGATTTCCTAAGTCGAGAAATGGGTAAAATTTGGTAGATTAAATAAATAAATTGGGTAAAATTAGTTATTTGAGAGCAGACAAAAATGTTTAAATCTCCATTAAGCTGCGTCGAAAACAGATTAAGTCAATAGAAATTTTAGCATCTGAAAATTTATCTAAATTAAGAAACATGTTTTAAAGTAATTGCAGAATGATAATTATTTCTCACCTACCAAACTGTTTAATTTTGAGACTTAATATGTCTACATCAGAAGAATTAGAATTAACTGCATATTAGAATTATTAGTAATAGAATAAATTGTACTTAAAGAATTAGAATTTTCGTCAAATAAAATGAAATAAAAGTATTTTATTCTTCCATATTTTCTAAAACACACACCATATTCACTTTTTGTTCCGAGGGGCTACGATGCCCGTGTGTCCTTGTGAGTCACAACTATGAGTCAGAGGGATCATGGGTTCGAGACCTGATTTGACTGAGACCTTCTAAGCAAGTTTGCCTAAGAATTTGGGATGTCCACCATATGCATGGGCCCGCTATAACCGTCAGGATCAAATATCCTCCTATTATTGTGTTGTCGACCTGTCCTGTCATTGTGTTGTCGACCTGTCCTGTTATTGTGTTGTTGACCTGCCATATTTTTGTGTGACAATAGACACAAAAATACCCATAGAAAATAATATGCACTTGATCTTGTAGTCTTTCGGTTAGGAACCAGGGCACTCGGTCTCGCATTCTAGGTAACAATTTAGCATGTTTAAAGGTAGTAGTTTTTGAGCGGATCTAATGAGTTAGTTCAGGAGAAGTTTAATTATGTAAGAGACAGTTTTGGATATGCTGGGCTAAAAGATAAGACTTAAAGGTCCTTGTCTCTTAAGAAAAAGCTTCGCACTTTTCAATTTTGGTTCGATGATGTCTTCGGTACCTAATTTTCATAACCCAGAAACGTTAAAGAATGGTAATAAATAAAAATATCAAATCCGTTAGGCCTCAGGATTATCAGCAAAATTTAGCCTCGAACATTTAACTCACCATCTCTAAAGTCAAGAACTCCAAGACACCGATACTACTTTTAAACGATTTATGCAGTGTATCCATCCCAATCTTAACCATTTATAGGCATAGATAGGCATTTAATCCATTAGAACATTAAACCATTAATGATAAGCCATTAGAGATAGATATATACTTCCAGTTGGAAAAATGCTTTAATGAACTAAAAAAAAATTTTTTTTTTATTTGTGTCAGTAAATGTACTGTTGAAAAAATTATGAAGTCTAAATTTTACACATTGCCGCGGTTCTACTACCTATGTTTAGTAAAATATTCTTGACACACCAACAATTTAAGCAAAAACATTCATTGATTTGTGACTAAAACTTATCAAGTTCTGAACCTTTGAATATCACTGTTTTAGACGGCTTTAGTAAACTTCAACAACAATTCAAAGAAGACCTGCCAATCAACGCAAGGTACTTCCTAGAGGGGGCGGCAAATTGGCCTAAAAAAAGAGATTCAAAGGTTCATAACTCGGTCAGTTTTGGTCGCAGAAAAGTGGAACTTTTTTGTTAAAAATGTTAGAGTGTAGACAATATTTTAATAAATGTGATTAAGGGACCAGATAATTTCTGGTGTTTTGTTTCCAATGGGAGTGGGCGGTGATGCCGACTCTCATGTGTAGTCCTCAATTCGAGACCTAGTTCTCAATTTTTTTTCTTCAATTGGAGACAAAGCGGCTTTACAGCAAGCATACGTCTCAAACATACCTTTCCACTAGGACAATATAAAAATTTAGACTTCGCAACTTTTTCAACAGTACATTTATTGACTCAAACACCATAGAATATAATTCACACCATTTAACCCTCTGAGTGGTTCGGTCTTCTTTGTAAAGCGATTCCAAAAGCGAGCGATTGAAGAACCTTTATCTGTTTTAAAAGTGTGCCTTCCTCCCAACAGAAAATGTTCCGAAAGCGCTGCAGATCGAGTCTCTTCCCCCCCTCTGAACAAGGAACGATTAGCACCCCCCCATGGAGGGGATAACCGCAAGAATCTGTTCTATTCAGCTTGGAACCTATTCAAACTACAGTGCCAGGGGAATTCTGGGGTAGTTATCTGGCCCTGGGATAATTGCTTTAGGAAAATCACATCTGTGGCGTGACTAAATGTCCTCAAGATGCCCTCATTCTGCATATTGCCCGTGTCCATAACATCAGATGACAAAAATAAACGCCGTTACACCAGACAAATGCCAGACCGTTGGGCCAAAAAAATGAACGCTATATTACTTATTTTTTATGTTGTGAGTTTCTAAAAATATGAACATCATTGAAGTTGCATGAAAGCTGATATTCTTTAGATGTCTGTGACTTCAATTTATTTGTTGTTTATTAATAGTTGTATTTTAGATATTGGCTGTACTTCATATTATTAGTTGTCTTTTTTATATTCTTGACTTCAATTTATTTTCAGTCTACACGTCAGTATATTAGTCTACGAATGTAAAAATAATTTCCCTAATTTTAAAGATCAACAACAATGCCATTTATATATATATATTTTACTAATCTCTATTGGCACTATAAAACTTTTCATATTGTTTCTTGATTTAGTATTCGGTAAAAGGTAGAAAATTTAGAGCCGATCACAAATATAAACAGCGCTTAACTGGATTAATCCGTTTTGTATGCACATAAACACTTATTATATAGATAGTCACATAATAATCTATATTCCAAAATAGCCAACGATAATCAATATATATGAAGGATTATAAATAACCTTCTTAACCCTGAATAATGTTTTAAATAAAATAATATGCTACAAGCCTTTTGTAATGAAACTCGTTACATATGCGTTTTAACAGAACGAGTTAATAATTCTCAAACTAAAGGTTACATTTTGAAAACTAATGCTCTAAATATTGGAAGAAATAGCTTATTCATATACCTTTATTTAGTACGCAAGAGATTATCTTCTATTATAATAAACGGAAATTTAATTCACCTGAAATTTGAAACTTTGATACTATTGTCCAGGTACTAGAGCATCCAGTCGCAAATTTTTCAAAATTAAATTTGGGGACGTTCAAATATTACGTAAGCACCCAAGGGGGGGAGGAGGGGATATGCGATTTGCTTATTTTTGCTGACACGGGAGGAAGGGGAGTATGAGTGATGCTTACGTAAGATATTAAAATCACTTTATTTCCGAAAATCTCTTGTAACTTGCACAAATGATTTAATTTAAAAAAATTAAATTTGAAAAATAAAGATAAATTTGGCAAAGGAAAATTGATTTTTTAAAGCTTAAACTTGAAATTGTAAGGAAATTAAACTTACATTTTTTTTTTTTCATTTTAAGCCGAGTTAGAGTTTTTACTTTCTCGTACACGAAGTATACAAAGAGAAAATTGTAATCGTCAAAAAATTCGAACTCGAGATTTTGACGAATCTCCATGTTTTAGACCTCCCTGAGTCCGAAAAACACAATTTTGGAATTATGTCTGTCTGTGTGTCTGTGAACACGATAACTCGAAAACTATTAGAGCTACAGGGATGAAATTTAGTATGTGGTCTTTAAACATAAGTTTTAGGTTTCTGTCAAATTTTGGACAAAATCCGTCCACGGGAAGTCTGTCTGTCCGCGGTCATGTGAACACTATAACTGAAAAACTTGAATAGCTAGATGAATAAAATTTGGTACACAGTTTTATCATCATGAATGTAGGTCCGTATAAAATTTTGGGCCAAATCCGTCAAAGGGTTGACTGTCTGTCGGTCTGTATAATCGCGTACTTGTAAAAATTACATCTCCTAAACCCTTTGGCTTAGATAAATAAAAATTGGTATGACGTTTGCTAATATTAATTATAGGTCTGTGCCCAAATTTCGTTTGAATCGGTAACGAAAAAGGCGTTCAAATTGCATAATTAATTTTTCTAATCCGATTCTCCATACGCATGCGTACTGGTAGCAATCTCTGTGCACGCGGAAGGATTACATCACTTTTCCCCTGTTTTACTTGCGTACTGGAAGCAATCTCTGCGCATGCGCAAGCTAACGAACGAGGTCTTCTCCTGTTTTGTCCTCTGCACACGGAGCTTGTGCATTGGCTACAGTTTGATAGAAAATAAATATTGCTAACTTTTAATACATACGCATCTCTTTCAATATGATTTTTCACCTAAATATTTTACTATCACTATAATCTACAATGAAAAACCTTCTGATAGTCATTGACTTCTGGGTTAAAGTAGGTTCGATTTTTTTATCCACGCAGGGGGAAGGGAAATGACAAATGTTTGAGAAGTATACGAGAAAGTTTAGGGGAGGTCACTCCCGCTGGTTTTATTTGAATTAAATCCTAAAATTTTTAAAAGATTATTATTGTTATAATGTTTTGTAAAAAAAGAACGTGGAGGTGCAGTTTTGTTTACGTAATTATAAGAGGGGTTTTCGATTTGCTTATTTTGTCAAAAAATACCAAAAAATGCTTACGTAATATTTGAACGGCCCCTTTAATTCTTTATTTATAGTTTTTTTTTATCGAAATGTAATGGCATATTGAGTTTCAGGGGCATTAAAGTTTTTTTTTACCCGATTGAAACGAAAATTGGACAATTAGGGTTAAAAGACCACATACCAAATTTCATTTATCTAAGTCGTTGCGTTTAGGAATTATCGTGTTCACAAGCATGCGATTACAGAAACCAACAGACAGTTAACGCGTCGAGGGATTTCGTCCAAAATTTAATACGGACCTACATTCCTAATTTTTACAACTGTGTATCAAATTTTATCTATCTAACTGTTTAAGTTCTGAAATTATCGTGTTGATATGAACCCTAACATACAAATTTTCCTTGGACGGACTTTATCCAAAAATTGATTGAAATATACTAATTTTGTATTAAGTCCATATAAAAGATTCCTTCTTTCTAACTCTAACCGTTGTTGAGTTATTGTGTTCACAAACATAATTCCAAAATTGTGTTTTTCGGACTCGGGGAGGTCTAAAAACTGGAGATTCGTCAAAATCTCGTGTTGAAAAATTTACGATCAACGATTATAATTCTTTCTCTTTGTATACTTCGTTTACTAGAATGTAAAAACGATCAAACTTTTTTTTCCTATCAATTTTACGAAAATGCGCTAGCTACGAAGTAAAATATTATTGAATTTTTTTTTTCTACAGACAATTTTTTGCAAACTTCGCAAAATCAAAGAATAATGAGAAAAATTTAACACCTATTCGAAATTAATCAGGTGCCTTTTCACAATTTATAAATGTCTTGGACGTTATAGGTGTGATATTCAAAAACATTTTTGGGCCTTTTCATACCAAATATAAAGGAAATTTAACTAACATAAAACTTACACTTTACTGTTTTTTTAAAAAAATAAAATTATAGATCTAATTCAAATATATCATACAGCTTGGAAAATAAATAAGAGTCTCATTATTATCCATTAAAGTTCAGAATGAAAATAAAAACCTGTATATAAATCAGAATTTTATTTAAAAAAATTATACTTTACAAATCACAGCACACACACAAGATATTGTGATAAAACACACTGTCTAGCATGTGACGGTGGAGTTTGGAAATAATTCAATGCATGAGACTACTATTATTATTAGAAGTACTGTCTTCAAACTCGTTAATAACGTGTCGGGATGCATTATAGGTTTGTAACACATATTAGTGGATTCTTGTCTCATAGCATCTATTAAAATTCAGCTCGCAATTGGCGTAAGAGCTACCAAAAGCAATGTAATTCAGGCATTTAGATTTGATCACTTAATGAAGAATGCATATCAGCAAAACTATAACGCTCAAGGAACTAGTGCATAAATACAGTATCATTGAAGTAAGCATTGATATTTTCTTAGAAATGGTTTTGTGTTCTTACATTTTAAAAAAGAAATAAACATTTTCACTGACTATTGAAATAAACTTAAACTGCAGATGTTATCAGACTCTTAATAAGATAACTAAAAGTCTGTTAAGATCACTGAAACGTTAAATTTAGTTGATATTAAATCTTTACGTTTCCATGTAAACCAAAATTTTCTCTAACAAAAATACAATATTTTAAAACATAAAAAATAAAATTTTCATCCCTTTTCTTTAACATTTGTTTCAATGTTTGTTCAAAGTGAGCAAAAAATAAATTGAATAATAATTATTTGAAAAAATAATTGTTTTTTTTCGGAATTTATTTCATTTTGATGAATTTAAAAGAAATTCTAAGTAGTGTAATATAGAAAACTCATCTAGAAAAAAAACTGCTATAGTTTTAAAAAATCACACCTAAACCTTAGTTATTTTTTTTTCAATTCAATGTTATATAACGAAATAAACAACCCCCCTCTTTTCTTATCACCCCAGGCTTCTCAAATTTTTCTATGCTTGAATGGGGTATTGAAAGAGATTGGGCAACAAAATCTATTTTACTTAACAATTCGATTAAAACATTGATGCATTGAAATAAAATCTTATATAACATAAGTGTATTACAGGGAAAACACTTGAAACATAATACAATTTCAATCCAGGCTGACAAATATTAAACCGGACTTATACAGAATCCAAATTCGGACACACACAACTAGAAAAAAAAATCCAAAACTGACCTTCTTTCTGAAAGAAGACCTCAATGCAGATAGCGTTAAAATGCCCCTAGCCAAAGGGGTGTGGGGTCTTGGATCCTGTGGTATCTCTAATTTGCAGTAAGTACATTCTTATCAGCACTCATTGTGTCGACCGCTACCCTACCCAGCTAATCAATCAAAATGTCAAACCACGGAAGGGGGAAGAATTTCGGAAAAATGCGTTCATCTCGCTTTAGAGACAGTTCACAAGAGACGTATATTTCAGGGCTGACCGCTTTCGGCGTATCTCTGACCACACGTTGAAATGCGTGTTATCCGCTTATGGGATAGTCCAAGGTCGACGTAGAAATACGTGTGAAACGCTCAGAGGGTTAAAGCAACCTCTCATTGGGTATAGGATAATGTCTAATGGTTAAGAAATTAGCTGTTGGGCTACGATGAGAGTGGACATCCTGTATATTCTTTTTAAAACCAGCTGGAAAGTTCTGTTCTCGATTTTCTCGTGATCCAATACAATATGGCACGTTTTATGTTTAAATCATTAGTAATAGTGAAGAGAACAGAATATGTACTTCGAACCTCTTGCTTTTGACTGGTTGGTTGAAAATTAGTTAGAAGTCACCGTTACATACCGAATTTCACTCATCTAGCTTGTTGAGTTGAGTTATCTCGTTCACATACACGAGAATAGAAGGATCGACAGACAGTCAACCCTTTGACGAATTTCTTCCAAAATTTTACAGACATCAACAGGTCTCATGATAAAACCATACGTGTAACCATTTGGGCACCATAATTTAATTCCTGCTAGGGATAACAGTAGACGTTCAAAGAAAGGAGCTTGAGTCATTTAAACACTTTTAATCAAACACCAAAGGACACAACATACAGGAACAAACAATTAAGGACAAAACAATTCAGGACTCCGGAACATGGACTGGCCGTCTCCTCCAACGGCCGCTAGGTGGCGAGCTCGGAAAACAGTGCTGTTACATACGGGAATTCTCCTTCCGTTTTTGAGTTATCGTGTTCATCTTAATATAAATAAAAGTCATTGTGGGTATGTATATTTGTATATACACTATATGCCCAAAAGTATCCGGACACTTGCAGATTTTCACATTTTTTAGAATTTCTCCGGAATGGTTTAACTTCATGCCTTCAAATTTCGTACATGTAAAGAATAGACAATAACTCACATTTTATATTGAAGATTTGGTTCTGAGGGCAATTAGGGACCGTCTACAAACTGATGAAGGCAAAAACGTTTTTTGCCCACTCCGCTTCACATAATACCGATAACAAGATGGAACTTTCAGAAATGGTAATGTATTATGTTTGTAATATTTACACGAATTTTCGTAAGCTCAGCATAAATATTTGGGAAGATATAAAGGTTTTCTTAAAACAACTCAAATTTTCCCACCTGTTTTTTGCTTATAATATGCAGAGTTTTCTGTTATATTATACGAAACTTACAGAAAAGATGGCAATATGTTAGAACAGCATTTTGCAAAAATTTGGAAAAGAATTTTTGAATATTACAGGAATTATAAGCATTTTTAGTAAATACTGTTTTACTGCGCATGCACGAAACATAGTGTAATTTTTCTTTCACAACTTTAAAGCCAGATATATAGGACAACTTATATTAAAAAATCAGTTCAATATCATTAGTATTCAGAAAGATATCGGCATTACAACGAGCAGAATTTTAGCTCCTGTCGTAGAGAAGCTAAAAGATGAGGGGTTGTACACAAACTGATATTTTTTAACTTATATCTTTAAATAGTTATATTGAATTGTATCGTGGTTAGAATTTGCTGAATACCCATTAAGACATCTAATATTCGTAACGAATATATATATATATATAGAGAGAGAGAGAATTATTAAAATATTTTAAGAAAAGAAATTAATTACATAAAAAATCGTTTCGCCATAAAAGAAATATATTTAAAAATATCGTTTGACCGTGAAATTGTAATATGTAACTTGTTAATAATCATGTAAATAATATAATTATAGTAATAAAATTTTTGTTATTTATAGTGCCTAATTAGATGGAATTTAAGTTATGCACGTAATTGATAAGTCTTAATGGGTATTCAGCAAATTCTAACCACTATACAATTCAATATAACTATTTAAAGATATAAGTTTAAAAAATATCAATTTGTGTACAACCCCTCATCTTTTAGCTTCTCTGCGACAGGAGCTAAAATTCTGCTCGTTGTAATGCCGATATCTTTCTGCATACTAATGATATTGAACTGAATTTTTTAATATAAGTTGCCCTATATATCTGGCTTTAAAGTTGTGAAAGAAAAATTACATTATGTTTCGCGCATGCGCAGTAAAACAGTATTTACTATAAATGCTCATAATTCCTGTAATATTCAAAAATTCTTTTCCACATTTTTACAAAATGCTTTTCTAACATATTGCCATCTTTTCTGTAAGTTTCGTATAATATAACAGAAAACTCTGCATGTTATAAGAAAAAAACAGGTGGGAAAATTTGAGATTTTTTAAGAAAACCTTTATATCTTCCCAAATATTTGTGTTGAGTTTACGAAAATTCCTGTAAATATGATGCACATTATGCATAGCCATTTGTGAAAGTTTCGTCTTGTTATCGGTATTCTGTAAAGCGGGGTGGGCCAAAATCTTTTTTGTCTTCATCAGTTTGTAGACTGTCCCCTAATTGCCTTCAGGACCGAATCTTCAATGCAAAATGTGAGTTATTATCTATTCTTTACAGGCCCAAAGTTTAAAGGCAGTCAGTTAAACTATTTCGGAAAAATTCTAAAAAATGTGAAAATCTGCAAGTGTCCGGATACTTTTGGGCATATAGTGTATGTTTGTATGTATGTTTGTATGTATCTATGTTCCACATCTCCTCCTAAACCACTGCACTGATTTTAACCAAACTTTGCACACTTATTAATCAAGACAAGGGGAAGATTACTGTAAACTTTTTAAAGCCCAAAAGTGAATTAAACAGTCAGTTAATTAAAAAATAACCGAAACAGTTTTTCCGCTGTAAGTTAGGAGCAAATTATCCCCCGAAAATTATTTTTATACCATCTTAAAGTTCAAAATTTTACCTTTTTAATGATATCAATTTTATATATGTGACATTTTTATTTCAATGTTTATTAATTTTTCAAAATTTAATAAAAAGTTGACACGCAGACGATTTTAAAATAAATGAAATTTAATGATACTAGAGTTGATACTGATGAGTTGCTAGGCAACGGTGTAATTACTTTGCCATTATTTTTTCTGTTTATTTTTTTTTTCAAATATCGTTTGGCAATGTTTTCAATGGTTCTTAAAGAATTCTAAAGCTTATTTAATTAGATTAAAAAATCATTGCAGTTCATATCATCTGTCATTTTTACCTGCGTTTCCTAACAAATATAAATCCTTAATAATATATTAAATGAGAAAGGGTGTGTCTGTCTGTTTGTTACGCTTTCACGGCCAAACTACACGTGGAATAACTTATTTTTCATGTCAAACATCACGTGATCGTAAAGAAAGCCGCGATTATGTGATCTTTCTGAGAAAATAAACAAATAATTTATTTATATGGAATAATAACTTAAATTACTCAACTCGACGCTTGATTTTCATTTTTCGAGTTTGCAGTCTATTTAATTTTAGCTATTTATATTTGTATCTTTTCCATATGAGATTTTATTCAAGAAGCTGTCGATAAATTGACGCCGGGACAGAAATCTATTGATAGATATGATATAGCTGCAAGAGTTTTTGGATTAATATTTAGAAACTAATGTTAATTATAACTAAAGGAAAATATGCGACGGTATAGTAATTTGTTTTATGTATTCTTTTGAATGGTAGAAGTGGATGACATATAGCATGATGGATGGTATATTCCACAGATTATAAGGGCCTGATGATACCATTGAGTACAATGATGTAATTTACAGTAGCGGAGAATATATGAGGAATAGAGAATGGTTTTTGAATTGGTAATTTCGGTACTCATTAATGAAAGTTTAAGTCAGATAAATAAAATAAAAATATGTCACAAATGTAGGGAGGTATTACAGAATATCTACCTGTAGATGCGCTAATGGGCGATAATAAGTAACATCAACTTCTTCATATAACAGATAACAAGTTATTCAACTCCTTAGAATTGTCAGGGGTACCTTCCGACAAGCTGAGAATAAAAGTCGGTGTGCCAATACTATTGATACGTAACCTCGATGTACCGAGACTGCGCACCGTTACAAATTGCACGCCTAGGTCCAAACGTCGAGAGAGTGTTTTAATTTCACGCATTCAGATAATACCGAAGGATTTACCATCCAAGTTCAAAAGGCAAAAATTCCCTTTAAAATTAGCATTTGGCAGGCTCAGGGCCTGCCAAATGCTAGGGGTTCAGGGCTAAATGTCAGGGGTTCAGGCGCACATTTGGAAAAACCATATTTTCCCCATGGGCAACTATATGTGGCGTGTTCACGTGTGGCCAGACCATAAAACATCTACATCCGTGCAAAAAACGTAAAACAAAAAAACGTTGTATGCAAAAGTGTGTTAGCGTTGATAAACAAATTACCTAACTATAGCAGCATACACTCCTGTTAGTCGTCCAATTATGTATTATCAATCGTCAAAACTCTTAATTTCCCCTTTCAACATGTAACGAAACATTTACATTCGTGAATTTAAAAAATTTAATAATTCAAATTCTTCGCGCACGAAGTCGCGGGTAACAGCTAGTATGCAAATAAAAGTGCAGACAGACCGATAGAAGTCTCGTAGATGATAACCGAATCCCGTACTAAAGGTTTTCCTAGAATTGTTGGACCCATTTCAAAAATTAATTGAAAAACTAATAATGTTACAACTGCAGTTTTTTTTAAATGAGAGAGCAAATAAAAAAGCATTTTCAGATAGGTGGCGTGGCATTACGACATTCTAAATTTGCTGCAGCGAGAGATTTCTATTCGCAATGGCTACCGTTCAGCAGAGGTCGATGCGCGTTTTTTGGTTTCCGTTTTCAGTTTTTCTTAAATATATCGAAAACTATTCAGTTTTCGAATTACAATTCATTTAACGAATTTAAGAGTGTAAAATTCCCTATCAATACACGATTAAGATTCCCTATCAATACGATAAAAGAAGAGAATTCCCGATCGTTAGAGCGGTTGAAACTGGATTTCAGCCAGTTAAAGTGACAGTTAATTGTGTGTTAGCGCTCAAGTAGAAATAATTTTAAAAATTAAATATCGAGTAGCGTTTTTTAAAATTAGGAAAGTGTTAAATTATTACATATATATATATCCCGTAATCCAAATTTCGATAGATGTCAGTAATTTTGGTGTGAATACTTCTGGCCAAATTTCATTTGCATAACTTCTTACATTCTTTAGTCATCGTGTTCACGGACAGGCCAACATACACAGCTTTAAAAATGGGTTTTTTGGTTTCAGATAGGTTTAAAATGTGGCTACTCATCAAATTCTTGAGATCGAATATTTCGACAATTACAGTACGTTCTTTTTCTGTACTCCATAAATACAGTATGAGTGAAAAGAAAAACAAGAATATTTTTTAAATCAATTCTTTCATTTTTTTCTATTCAATCTCTAAATGGTCTCTTTAAGCTTTTTTTTATGTCCAATCGTCGTAGTAAACGTTTTTTTAAACTACGGGACGCATAACGAGCCTACCTGTCAAAAGAAAACAGTTCTCAAGCATCCCCATTAAACTCAATAGACTTGTCAAATCCTTCTCAAAATCTCCCTTAATTGGCGCATGATTTGAGCTCGACAGGTCAATCGATTTTCGCCAAAGCAGTTCCAGTTTCGAATATCTTCCGAAACAAAGTACCATAAAGGGACTTAAGAGATGGGCGATAATTCACGATGACTCTGATTAGCTTCCGACAGGAATATTCCTGTTAACGTAATAGATTTGCCCCATAGTGGAGCTCAGAGCGGAAAATTAGCTAATTCAGCTGCCCGGGTCTTGGCGAAAGTAAGCGACACTTGCTTCAAATTGCAAGAATTATATCGCCATCTGAGAGGAATTCTTCCACGGATGTCTCTCACTGATAACCAAACTAGTCTCGCTTGGTTCCCGTTAAATGAATGTATTTCGAAATTTCGAGTAAAGATCTGATTTCAATACTTGTTAATTTATTTTTATAAATCCTATTTACATGGGGTTTCCATAAAGAACATGTGTAATTTAAAATAGTCGCGGCTTTGAAAGTATATGTGATAAAAAGAGTCTATGAAAAGGAGTAAAAGGGGTTGTTGGCTCTAGTTTTAGTATTTTCTTTTCAGAAATTTGGTTTTTTAAAGATTTAAATATATAATTTTATTCTCAGAATCGCTGTGGCCCATAGTTTCAATAGAAAAGAATATAAAGATAAGATAAGATTTGTTAAGCACCGTTTATATGTTTCTCATTTATACGTCGTTCACATTTATAAGTCGTTTCATTGCATGCATTGAACATTGCATGCATCCTTCGCATGCATTGTAATTCTTTTCGATTATAAGGATGTATTTTCATTTATCCGTCGTTCTACGTCAGTTCCTTGAAAGACGTTGGGCCCCCACGTTGTAGTCCAGTCGAATTGTCATGAAAAGTATCAAAATTTGGAAAAAATAAATAACATATAGCAATAATAGCATAATATATAGCAATTTTGTTGCTTTAAGTTGTTCGGTCGGTCACACAAAACATGGCACTATATTTTGCAGCGGAGAAAGGACCGAATAAGATGGAGGGGGATGGAAATTCGAACGGTCGGTTTCTTTTTAGTTTAAATAAAAGGTTATTAATCTGAGAGGTAAAGTCTAAACTAAAACTTATAGCTAGTAAAAGGATCTATAAGATGAGTCGTCGAACGTTAATGTGGCTTAATTAGAGCAGGAGTAAATTAAAACAGGAAAAGTATTTTTAATTTTTTACAATGAAGTAAAAATTGTGAAACTTCATGTAAATACACATTATATATGGTAAGAATTTAAGATCCAGATCTTTATTATTATTTTTTTTAAAACAAGAACATTGGTAGAAAATGCCTGTAAGTACTTTTTTTATCTGTTCAAATTCGCGGAGCAAAAAAATTCCTGTTCTAAAAATGTTCTACAATCTCAAACCACTTTATAATGGTCGATTTTCAGTAAAACGTTCTGAAAACCAAGTTTGAAGTTAACATTTTGTTTCATTTATTATTCCGAAATCATTTGTCCCCATCGTAAAAAAATTTTCCCTTTGGGGAAAATGCGTTCAGGCAAAATAAGCGAAACAAAATGTTAACTTCAAACTTAGTTTTGAAATTGTAGAACAACCTTTTCAGAATAGGAATTTCTTTGCTCCGCGAATTTGGGCAGATAAAAAAGTACTTACAGGTAATTTCCGACGATGTTCTTTTTTTCCGAAGAAGTTGAATTTTTCAAAAACTAATAAAAATCTGGATCTGAAATGTTTACCATATATACTCAAGAGCAAACCAAAAAGGGTTGTTAGAGCAAACCAAGATTTCACAGAAATCTCTGCTAAGTTTAATTAATGTTTCGCCTTTTTATAAGAGTGAAACTGCTCAAGATGTTAATTCAGAAGAGTTAAGTAAACATACTTCTGAGTCCCTGACTCAACAGAAAGTAGTTTCAATCAAAAAATAACTCTTTTACAAAACTGAAAAGAGACATTTATTTTACAAATGCATTATCCGTGAATTTTACATCGGAACTAAAACTTGAATGGAAAATGCCAGGTTCACAATTCTTAAAACAAAAATATAAATACAGCGATGCGTGCTTTAGCAGTGCTCTCAATTTTGTGAACCCAACAGGGGTCGTCGCATGAGCCGCTCGTAATGGGGCCATTTTGCGGTCGACTTTAGTTCCCGCTTTCTATCTCGACGGCCAGTCTTTCATCGTTGATCCGGATGCTACGGCAGGGGTGTTTCTTTGTGATTACCTTGACTATAAGATTTTACCACTGAAGAACATGGTCTTCTCTTCGTGGTTTAACTACGATTCAATCCATGTGTAGAGTTTAAGGAATTATTTTTGTTTTTTAGAGTATCCACCAACTCTTATAACATAAAGAGAAGAATGACAGTACACAACAAAATACCACAAATTTGTCACTAAGCCTAAAATAATAATTCCTTTAATTCCTTCAAAGTGCCAGAATCGCAACAACAAAGCAAGTTTGCTGTTAGAATGGCATCAACAGTCGCCGTTCAAAAGGACATCCTGAGCTCTTTGTGCACATAGGCAAAACGCTTTAAAGGAAGACCTTAAAAATTTTCGCGATTTTTATAGCTATGTTTTAATTGACTCGTAACAATTGTACTAACTGGGAGTTCCGCTCACCATATAAGGTGGCATGGTGTATATGCCTTTTCTGTCACCCTCCGTCCAAAACAGAACCTTCTGGAATCCTTCTCAAAGAAGCCCATTGGGCACTCTTGGTGTAAGACACCTGTGAACGGTGGTGTTGAAGGTTCCATCGAATGAATCGATTGTTGCTACGGTCAACGCCATAACAGGAGTTCTTCTAAACTGCACGATAGCTCTTTCTCCTGTGTCACCAAAGTCCACACAAGACTAAGATTCTATGTCAAATATGGTTTCGATATACTGTCACGTCCCTTTTCATTGCAAGACTTTGTTAACATCCAGAGTATTTATATATTTGTTGTTTTAGAAAATTCGAAGCATACTTTTAAAGCATTATTCTCTTTTTTTCAGATGAAGATTTGGAAAAATGTGTATCCGTACTTTTGGATGGTGTCGAATATGAGCTTATTTTCCTGGATAACGCGTTACCTTTAGACAACATGGTAAGTTTTTCAGAATTTATATAATCGAAACAAATAATTAGGGTTCCATCTAATAATAGTAAAAGGTGCATTAGCTATAATGAAGACTATCAAAATTAATGTGGAGAAAATTTACTTCGCATTATTTAAAAAAGAAAACGTCTGTTCTATGCTTATAGGATTTCTACATGGGCAGTGGTGATGAAGTGTACCATATAAAACCAATTTTGTGAAACTGAATATAATAAATGCCTAACTATAATAGGAATAATATAATTCAAGAATCCAAAATGGAAGCCTGAAGAAAACTTCATTTGATTTGAAAGAATTATTAAAAAATATTTGAATGAGGTTTTTTATTCTTTTATCTTTTTCGGCATCACAACTATACCTGTACATAGTAAAAAATCCTTATACATGAGCAAGAAAGAGTTGATTTTTAATTTAAAACAGTTCAGAATTCAGCATGATTTTATTATAAAACTGCTGAAAGAAGAAAGTAGTTTTATTAATCCTATGACGACGAGATATGTGAAAGAGAATACTCATTAAAATTAGTTTTAGTTTTTGAAAAAGTTAGACTTAAGACTACAATATGGCCTCGTCGCCAAGCTCGCGAAATGTCCGCCAACTGTTAAAGTGTTCGCTAAACTCTACCATCCGAGATGAGAAAATTTTTCTAGTTTGCATCATTTGGGGATGTATCGCTTGAAAAACATTCAAGCTTGGCTACCGTTCTGTAATTTTAAGACAAACCTAAAAAAATTCGGAACAGCTTTGATATACGGCATCACTGGCGATAATCTTGTATTGGCGACTTTTTATCGCCTAACCGAGCATCAAATCGTTAAATCGCCAAAACAAAATATCGCCAAAGGGGTCCTATATTGAAGCTGTTGAAAAAAAGTCGCCAGAACGAAATTATCGCCAGTGATGACGCATATCAAAGCTGTACCAAAATTCTCCAAACTACTGTATGCAGCTGTGCGTCCCATGTTCATACAACCGGTTCGATTACCGTAATGGCATCAGGCATGGGGCAGCGTTCTGTATACAGCTGTGAAGATCATTCCTACTGCTTAATATACCAGTTGTGACTAATAAGTATGTGTCCCTCGATACCGCCAAAGAATGCCAAAAAATGAGAACTCATTGTGTGATTTTAACTTGTTTGCGTAGGTCACTTCACAGTGCTATATATAGATATTTGCTGTATAATGAGCAAAAGAAACCTATCGAAATCTCACTTAAAATTTTGCGTCTATTATTTTTAATTATCTTATTAAAAATCACTTTTATTATTATTTAACCCTCTAAGGAGTCGAACCGAACTTTCGTTTTCGTACTGAATTTAAAAGCAGATTATTCATGTTATTTTTTCTTAAAACTCCAAGGATGAAATATTCTTAAGACTTCACAGATTTTTTTAAGTACAAAAAAGTTAGGCTTACTCACTCTAAAAACTGATTTTTCAGACATTAAAACTATTATATAAAAATATCTGGGCTCTTAGAGGGTTAATAAGCATCCTCAATATTCAAATTTGTTAAAATTCGTGTGGTATGTAAACAATCAGCGCTGGGGAACATTTTTGCACTAGAAGGCCTCATTAAATTTCGGCAGTTAGCGAAAGGCCGCGATAGCAGAATCATAAGGGTTATGGTTATGTAATTTTTATTATATTACAGGTAATTATATATTTCAATGCAAATTGTAAACAACTGGTAAGGCCGCATAAGAAACTCAAGAAGTCCAGATGCGGCCTTAAGACTGCAGGTTCCCCAACCCTGGTATACAACTTAACTACGAAAATGGAACAGCTTTGATATACGGCATCACTGGCGATAATCTTGTATTGGCGACTTTTTGTCGCCTAACCGAACATCGTATCGTTAAGTCGCCAAAACAAAATATCGCCAATGAGTCCTATATTGAAGCTGTTGAAAAAAATTGCAAAACAAAATTATCGCCAGTGATGCCGTATATCAAAGCTGCACCACGAAAATGACTACCAATTGCGCCAACAATCAAACCGAATATTTATTTGTGCAACTATTCCGCTTTATTGTTTGGTTTGCTATCTTGGCGCCAAACTCAGAGGGACCAATTTCTAGATCCTAGATAATATAACAAATTCTGGTTGAAATCTAGAATTTGGTACACACTCTTAAAATGTCTCCAAAGGTAATACAGGTAATACCTGCATATAGCTTTGGCGACTTGGCTCCAATGATATGCAGCGGTCAACGTCCTGCTTTGGCGATTTGGCAACGTTTTAAAAGTATGTACTAATTTCTAGATTTCAACCCAAATTCTTGATGAAAAACAAATGCAAAAATCGCAATTATTCAAAAAACACAATAAACATGCCATCATAACTTTTTAATGAAATATTCGAAATAATTTTGTTTAAAATATATTGTAAATAACTTGATAATGAAGGAACATAAAAATCTCAAGACTTCTTAAATTACAAAAGCAATTTTTGGAATCTATAATACTTGAAAGCCACAAACTTCAATCTTTGGTCTCTTAATTTGACTATGAAACCTGCAGAAAACGATATAATCCATCAGTTTATTTAAATGACTTATCATGAGGCTTTACCTGTAACTTTTTTGATGTCGTTACTGATCTAAAAGGGTTGCTGCTTTTGCAGACTTTTTTATGTCGCGAAAGACAAATACTTGAGTCTTCTGTTGAATCTGCTACATATTGTGAGCATCCATCATTTGATGATTTTCCAGCAGATCTTCTAACATTAAGGGTTTCTCTCGACCCTGGAAAACTCAAAAAATCATTAAATGTGTCCAAAACACTAATCCGATTAATCTCATAAAGGTTGGCTGAAGATTCACCTTTAATATCACCAGAATTTCTTTCCTTTAACTGTTCTAATACCGCACTAGTAACTAACTTGATTGACTTCGAAGATATCTTCAAGCCAACTTCAATAATTGTGCTCCCAATTTTGCGTATCGATGATTCAATCTCAGTCTCATAATTGGACAGAAATGGCTCCAGATAGAAGTTATATAGAAATGCACTTCCGTTAAGTTCCGAGTTAAGCAGCCATACAAGCATTATAAGGATAAGTTCGTTGTAAAATGGCAGCCAAAATCTCACTAGGAAATCAACCCAACTCAACACTTTAATATAAATCACGAAGACCATCCAATATGTCAGCCATCTCTGAGTTTCCTTTGCATCATGTGTCTTCAGAGCTTTGTGGGACCAATAAACAGGAAGAATTATTCCATAGATGATTATGATTATTTTCACGAATATACAAGGAATCATGACTATTTCTTCTTTTGATCATTCAGAGAACATAAGATAAGATGAAAAGGATTTTTAAAATTTGATCTAAAAAGTTAAAGTTGGAAAGTGGCATACATTAAACACGCGAGCACTATCTAAAAATGAAACGTTTTCAGCAGAATTATTACAGAATTTTTTTATGTCACGAAATCAGAAAGATAGATGCTAAAAATTATATCATGTGATTAAATAATTGGAAATGGTTTTATTGAAAATTTTTATCTTGTTAAGTTTATTTTTCCCCTTTGTATGATACGAGCTTATTTTTTTTTTAAATTTTCTCTTAACCGAATTATTTCAGTAGCTAAGTTGTGGCAGCAAAGCGGTATTGTTCTGTTTAGGGATAAAACAAGATCTTGAAAACTTATGGATGAGTTTTCTGTTTTGTTTATTTTGAGCTTGCAGAACTTCCGTACCCAGGGTCCACTTCCGTTTTCCTGTAACTTCCGATTTAAGCATTTGGATACTGTATCAAAATTTAACGGCCAGTGATTATCTAAATCTTTTAGTTAAGCATTTAACCGCCAAACAAGTCTTAGAAATCGCCAAGAAGAGTGATAAAGAACATTTATGACAGCCTTTCCACAAAATAAGTCTCTAATTTTAAGTAAACATTGAGAGCTAAGCAATAGGAACATGAAATTTTATATTTTCAAAGAAGCCTTAAGCCATAACATTAAAATCTCTGCTATAAACATTAATTAAAATCTTCCGAGCGTTGAAATTTTGAAGAATCCCATTGATGAAGGACTACACCGGAAGTCGCTCGGTGTAGCGAAAGTTCTGCATTACCTCAAATAAACAAAACTGAAAACTCGTCCATTCGTAGTTTTATGAGCTTACGCTTTTATAAGTATGTATTATCCCACAAATTTGAGTAATTTACGAGAGTTTTATTGATTTTTACATAAATATTTTAAATTTTATTTTCATCATCATTTTTCATTTGGAAGAAATTTTATTGCGAATATAAGATAGAAGAAACAACCCTAAACAAATATGTATTTCCAACATATCTAAGTTGTTGTATACATTATAAAAAATACTTATGAAAGAATCTGGATAGATTTGGAAGTTTTTCTTAACGGTGTGAAATCATGCTCACAAGGTACAAATAAAAAGCGCCAAGCCAGTATCACTTTGGAATCTATAACGCATCTAGTAGTATGAAATAGGTCTTCAGGGCAGTAAGACTACGTGCACTTATATGACATGTGCAGTTAAGTTTTTCATGTGCGTTGATTCCATTTTAACCCCTTAACAGTTTTGTCCGAGCTCCATACGTGCATAGAATTATGGCATTTTAAAACTTATTGATGTTATAATCATGAGTTTAGTCTTAAAAAAATCCGAGTCGTAATCAATTCAATGATCAGGCAATGATATAAAACATATACTTTATTAAAAACATTATAGTCAACGCGACTAAAGTTAAATTAAGAACCATTTAATAATCATTGTTAAGCATTTGCAGCATTTAAAAGTAACTACTCCTAAAAAATATACATTTTTGCCTAAAAGTAATGCCTAATAGAGGAAGCATAGTGTGTAGCAAAAGAGAGGGGCAGTATAAGAAGGACAAGCCAGCAAGCAACTGCTGAGCTGTATTGCTCGTATTTATAAGCTATACCTAATTTACATAAACCTGAAAGTGAATCGATGCTGCTGCAAACGCTTAGTGAGTAGTGAGAAACAATTCTGATCTGGGTTCGAAAAATTCGGACCCTGATATTTTAAGGTTAAGTTTCCTAAGACTTATTAGCTAAAATTAAGTTATTTGTAAACTTTTTAACTCTATGGACGAGTTTTCTGGTTTGTTTATTTTGGATTCACAGACCGTTTTCCGGTAACCCTCCGATTTAAGCGATCGCCAAATCCATTTGGAAACTTTATCAAGCGCCATGTTCCAATCAGTTCTTTCTTTAGTACACAAAGCGTTGAATTCTGTGTTCTTTGAGTTTGTGTAATGCTTTCTTTTTAAAGCGGTTAAAAAAAGTTCTCAAAGCATTTAAATTCTGAATGGAACTATTGGTTTTAGTTAAATCGTTTGGTTAAAAATTCAACCGTCAGTGATTATCTAAGTCGTATGTTTAAAAATTTAACCGCCGAACAAACCTTGGAAGTCGCCAAAAAGAGCGATAAAGAATAATTATGGCAACATTTCCACAAAATTAGGCTCTTATTTTAAATAAACATTGAACGCTACAACAATAGGAACATTAAATTTAATATTTCCAAAGTATCCTTAAGCCATAACATTAAAAAAGTGTTGAAATTTTGAAGATTCCCATTGACTTAACATGATCACCGGAAGTTTATAGCCCGGTGGAAAACTTACTTTACCGCAATTAAGCAAGACAGAAAACTCGTACATTTGCTAAAATTAAGTCATTCGTAGGCGTTTTAAAACTATACACTAAAATGACAGGAAAATCTATTAACATATCTAGTGTTCTGTGGGCATGTAGTTGAATCAATATAAAACGCATTCCCAAAACAAACGGGGGTCATGTAATTAGATAGCACAAATACTACATTGTTAAGGGGTTTAAATATATCTAGAAAGTATCACGTGAGAAGTCTCAAATGCTAAGCTGAGCAGTCAATAAACAATTTTCAGAAGGAGCTTATTTTGCTCCTATTATTTAGCTTATATTTTTTCTTAGTAATGTAACAAACAGACTGAAAATACTCATTTACTTTCCAAGAGATTCTGTGATTAAAACTCACTCCATACCTTTAAGTTTCTTAATTTTAAATGAAAATATTTTGCCATTTCTTATAACACAAACTTTAACAACAATGAATAAAGATAGCTTTAAAGGGCTGTATTGGTCCTAAAGAAATCTGATATCGTAAATCATTTATAAAGAAGTTTTAACTCTTAATTTTAAGGATAAAATATATGACTTTTTATCGAAATAGCATTTACTGTAAAACTTCGATTAACCGTCAGTCGTTTAACCCTCAGTTTCTGTTATCCGTCATCGTCTAAACAAATCTAATCCGTCTGTCCTGTACATTATTAGTCTTTTATTGAATTTTATATTGATCGTTTTTTAAAATTAAATACAATATTATATATTATTCATTTTAATGGATTTTATTTTCATTTTAGTCCCAAGCCAGCAATGAAATCATGTTACTGCACATATGTATTAAGAGATTTCTGTTATCCGTCTATTCGGTTATCCGTCACAGCCCTGATCCGGACGGTGACGGTTAATCGAAGTTTTACTGTGATTTCATATTACCCTAAAAACATTTTGAGAGATGTTTTTGATTATTTTATGAATCATATTATTTGATCTTCATTGTTCCATGATATTGATATTTACATGATGTAATAAATGGATATCGATTAATTTTATTATCAGAACTGGTCCACATATTAAATTTTTTTTAAAAAAATGACGAGAGGCTGTTTTTCTCAAACAGCTGCTGCTGTTAAAGACTACTTTACTCGCGTGACTCTTTTCCGATTTTCAATTTTTTTTTTGTAACTTCTGTTGTTACCCTTTATCTCTAAAATAAGACATTCGTTATGTTTTTAACACATGTAGTTACCGATATATAGAGATCGCGTCACCAATTCATGCTGATTTTTGCCCAAGTTTGCGACTCAGTAGTCGCTGAACTATAATTCCGATTTGCAATTTTTTTTTAAACTTCTGTTGTTACCCTTTATCTCTAAACTAAGACATTCGTTATGTTTTCAACATATGTAGTTACCGAGATATAGAGGATCTCCCATACAACGTTTTTTGTGGCGTTTTGGCGCGTGAATCAAATTGCTTCCTGAGACCCCAGTGGGAGGAACGTAGTCCTACATTAAAAATAAGAAAAGCAAGCGATGGTATTTGATTGTGTTCCGTAACACCTGGCTTTCGGTTACATCATTATTATGTTTTCGAAATAATTACAGTCTAATTAAGCTTCTGTGAGATTTTTCAAAGAAATATTAGCTAAGATTTTAAATTTATTCCCATTACTTTATATATCTTGCACATAATGAATAACAAAACTAATTGAAACTTAATTGGTATTTCCAAGAATAATTCTTTATTTGCTGGAACAAGGCAATTAATTTAATTGGAAAACAAACTACTCTTCCTGTCATTTGAAATACTAATTGCATAGATATATATTTTTAAATGAAAACAACTTTTTCATTTTAATTTTTAAAAACCAATTACCTGAAAATTTGTAAATACGAATCGTCGTATTCATACGGAACACGACTTGTTTTAATCCGAACAGAGAGACTACTCTTCGAAATGTTATTGACTAATTAATATTTTCTACATAATAATTGGATGGTATTACTAATAGAGTAGAATTTAAAAATCAATTTTAAATACATCAAGAAACATCGGAATATTGCAAATATTAATGAACTAGCATTCTGCATCGCTAGGGTTGTCATAATTGTTAAGCACTGATACGGGACGCTTAAGGGGACATACCGCTGATGAACCTTGAAAATTTTCATTATTATGGAAAAAATATTATTCCCCAGTCTTTTTTGAAGAATTTAAAACAATCCTCGTTCAAAAATTCCCATAATTATGAAAGTTATTAAGGAAAATGTACCAGCTCTTCAACGTAAACATTGAAAAGTGCCATATCTTTAAAGCGCCATATCTCAAAATGTGTTTCTTTTATATTGCGTGCACAATATCTCAAGAACTATAGAATATTTTTACATAAAATTTTTTCTGAATATGTATTGTGCTATTTTCTACAAATTGAACCACAATTTCTGTACATATTTTCTTCAAAGAAGTTTTTAGAAAGTTGAAATTTTAACTATTTTATTTTAAATTGGTATATGAAATAGAAATTACATTTTAATGTTAATAAATTGTGGTTCAGTTTCTGAAACAGACTGTGTTTGGATTACTTAGATACACAAAATATTGTGTTTAGACCAATATTTTATCCGTAATCATGCGCGCAAGGTGACCATCTCATTTTTCCTCCAAAAATTTCTCTCAAATAAATGCATACCAATATAAAGATTTGAAAATGTGTGTACTGTAAGAGAAAGAACATATATTTTTCTAGGGAAAAAGTGAGTTTGTGAATTGCATCGTTTCAGAGATATAACAATTACAATTTCCCACCCATTTTTTCGAGGTTTAAGAGTCGTATGTCCCCTTAAGTGCTAAATAAATAAAACATGAAAAAAGTGGGTAGGTAATGGTTTATTTTACTCTGATAAAAGAATCATTGAAGTTTAAGCAATCTAATAAACTGAACACATAGAATAATAATAATGATGCAGGGCTAATCCTTTTTAGCCCAGTCTTATTTTAAAATTTATTTCACTTTCTTAATTATATCATTTTCTTCTTTCATATAATTATAAAATTGTGCGCGAGACATTTTAAAATTATAATGGAAAATCAAAATTGCTTCATTTGTCACCACTGAAAATATGAGTTTAGCGAGAGAACGTGTCAAAAGCGGGAAAATAGTAATACGCGACTGAGGAGTAAACACTATCCATCGTGGCTTTGTTCACGAAACGTAACCTGATAAAGAAGGAAAAAATGCATTATATTTTTTATTTTGTTATTTGCCACCTTTAGCGACCAGCTAGTTGGCCATGGTTTAATTTAAATTTCAGATCTATAAATAAAGTATAATATTTCTTTAAATAAATATTTTCCATCCACTACAATAGGCATTTTGCAGTATTCTTGAGATCTTAGGTCTGGACTTTAGGATCTTAGGTCTGATTCATTGCGCATCAGACCTAAAATACTGTTTAGAACTTGCACAATAGAAATGGAGCATTCTGATAGATTAGATATGCTTGCAAAGGGGCGAGATAAATTGGCGAAATCAGTCCACAGTTTTTAGGGTTTTGGAACTCTGTCAAAGTTTTATTTGCGGTATAACTCGGAAATGGAGGACAGTGTGTGTGTGGGGGGGGGGGGGTTTTGGGGCGGTTTCTGGGGGTCATTATCTTCCATATGAAATAAAAATTTGGGGAAATAGGTACAGTGATTGGGGCTGAAGGACTGGTTCTTTGATTTTGCAAATTATTTTAAATCAAAGGAAGTTTGTAAACAGTAAAGTAGAAGAAAATGTCTTACTGAGTATAACTAATTAAGGACTTACTTCTGCCGTTTCCTCTTTAGACTGTCAAAGCTCACTGTAGAATGTTTACTGACCATGGACAAGCATTTTGTTCTCGGGTCTACTTCAGCCATTTTTAAATTCTGTCCTTAATTTTTTTAGATAGTTATAGCAAATTTTTTGCCAGCTATTAAAGCCGCTTTATTGTAAATATTTGTCTGATGGAATCGGGGAAATTTGGGGGGAATGCATGTAGTTTTCCATTGATCAATCCCTAAAATTTCAGAATTATAATTCAAATTTATCATCTAAATTCAGCAATCCCTACTATGTAAAAATAACTCTCCATCTAATATAACTAATGTTTTACAATAGCAATATTTTGATGCATCTTTTCAAATACAGTAAAACTCCGATTAACCGAAGTCGGGTTAACCGAAACCCGGGTTATCCGAAATGCCTCTGAAATCGCAAATCCAGAAAACACGTACTGTGCTGCATTAATGGATATTAACAAACTGCAATTAATGGATAGTAACAACATTTATTATGATATTGTTTACCAGTGCTTGATGCACTGCGCCCGAACTTGCCGGTGCGAATGTTGCGCCCGACGAAGGGTTAGCTTTAATAAAGAACATAAGTGTAGCCTACAAAGAGAGTTTTGAATTCGTTGTAGATTCAAAACATTTCAGAATTACAAACATTCAGAGATACAAAATAGTAATGGATGTTCATGGCTTAACCTCAAATATCATTATCCGAAACGGCTCCCCCCCCCCCCTTTCAGTTCGATTAACCGGGGTTGTACTGTAATATGAAGCAAAGTTATTTCTTGTAACTAGACAGTCTGGGGATTCGACAGGAATAATTATGTTTAAGACACGTCGCAAAACACCTTGCTGCATTCATAAGTGTGAAATGTATTTTTTGAAGAAATACAGCATGAGTTTTTTTTAAAGGAGCTTAATTGTCTATTCTTTAAAATTCAGTTGCATTGACTTCATTTACAGACAGTGTTAAACTAATTCTGCGTGTAGAACAACAAAGAAGACACTGCTTCCTAGTGGAAGAGTTAAAGGAATATTATGTCGAGTAAAGATTACGATGTTCAAAAGAAATCCTACAAAATAGAATTCGCAAATGTGATTTTGATTCTAAACAGTTCTTAACATTCGAATTACCCATTCAAATTGTGTTGTTGATAAGAACTCCTTATTTAACACAGATAAGATTTCCAGAATATTTTACCTGAGCTCCATCTTTAACAGCGAACAGTGGACTTTTGAGCAGTTAATTCAAGTTTAAATTACTCTAATCTTAAATAAAATGCATTATCATGCACTGAAACTTTCCGAGAGATTTTGCAAACGAGACAGAGATTTCTCTTTGTTTTTATCTAAGCAGTACTGTTATTTACTGAAGCTTATCAAATTGCAACGGCGTCTAAACTTAAAATGGTGGAATTTTTCTATATTAAGGAAGATATTTTTTTGGGGGGGGGGGGGTTATAAAAAGGACATTTTAGTTTTTTAGGCAAAATGGGGTAAAACGGGATACCTAAGGTTTAAAGGCCTGTTGGAGCTAAACTATTCGACATAAAGCTTGCCAAATTTTACTAAAATATTCTTCATTTATCAGAGTTTAATACCCCAGGAAAAATCACAGTTTCATAACTTTTTTTACTAATGTTTTTTTTTGTATAAAAAGTCTAAGTATCCCGTTTTACTCCACTAGTGGGGTAAAACGGTATACACATGTTAACTCTACGGAAAATTAGGGAAAACAAGATTTTCAGTGAAAAAGTAGCATATTTTTTATTTTATGTGACAATTTAAGAATAAAACAATTTTCTAACATTTACTAATATTTATAGTTGACAATTTAAGAGAAAAGACGATTTTTTTTTAAATTTAGCAATAATTACAATAGCTGACAATTTAAGAATAAAGACAATTAGTTTAAGAATAGTAATAAGTAAGTAAGAAAAATAATAAGTCACATGACGTAGTTTTCTTTAAAACCAAGTGCAGAAAACACTCAACTTTGGTGGAAAAGCGTACTCTCAAGTAAACTATCAAGAATAAAAATATCTAAACTCATATCTTTCCTCACTGAAAATGAGAACCTCATAAAACAGCCACCGGACGCAACCAGTTCATCCGACTCCGAGCCAGATTTCTCTCCTTCACCAAGACCTCAACATTTGGACTAAGACCCTCTAGAGGTTCAATACCCAGAACTCTAATGAGTCCTCCTACAAGTATGTAATTGCAGCGAACTTTTAGGACCTGTCTTAAAATGGTATTTGCTTCTCGAGTCTTTCTATTCATATATAAACACACACTTTTGGTTGTTTTTATAATTTTCACATGTATTTTGTCAATGTTAAAAGAAGAGGAATATGGCGGCCTTCCTATGAGGGTGGCATTTTCTTTTTCTCTCGACCGAATTGGATCGGCAATTTTTCTAGCCCGTCTCTTGATGGCAATTTTTTGTTTTTTTAAGGCAGCTTGAAACGAAGGCTGTTTTATTTTTGTGATACTCGTGAACTAATAATTTTTAAACCCGGCACAAGCCAGGAACTCAGTTCTGGAGCATACGCCGGAGATAAAATCTTCATCCTATCAATGTTAAAACACTGTATGTAAGCTTTTTTTTTTCTTTCCTTTTTTGTTCAATAAAGTTTCTACGTACACTCGTCCAAACTGCAAACCGGAGATTTTTATCTCTGGAGTCAGGGGTGTGTCGTAGAGTAAAGTAAAGTTGTCTTTATTCTCCGCTCCACTGCAGATTTAGTGGACTCACATTTAGGTTTTTTTTATAAAACAGCTTTGCAGTATTGGTTCTTCATACTCTTCTCTTTTTGATTGTTTTGTTTTGAGGTTTTCTTTTCCTGAGTCACCTCTAAACAATTTTCTCTTCTTTAATAGCATTTTTTTTTTCATTTTCTCTTTTCTTTTCTTCTAACTGTTGGAAATGCTTTCCATCAGATCATTTGACCCAAAGGTCAAATAGGAATGGCCCTCACAAACTACCAACTATCTCACAACCTAAGAAAATCATCTTCGGTCGGGTATCCGACCTATCCTGCTTTACCCCACAAGAAGTACCCGATTTTACCCCGAGTACAGTGGTCATAAGAAACGAAACAGAGCAACGCAATTATTGGAGTAAATCCTTATTCTTTGACAGGGTATAAATCCTTAATAAACGTAAAACAAGCTGGACTAAAAGTGGTTTTTAAAAGTGTAGTGATTTTTAAGTAAGGATAATCATACGTTTATAAGTTTAAAATCATACGAACATTGGAGAGTAACGTCATAAAACCAATAAACCTTCACAGACGAAGTGAATTTAACATCAACAAAATGGAAACTATGACCATTCTTTTTCCTTCCCTAGTGGAGAATAATTCATTATTTGTCCACTAGAAAGAAGAATTAATAACGCCAAAATCAAAGTATTCCGCTTTACCCCACTCTCCCCTCTAATAAATGTGTTACAATCTAAATGGCGGGCAAATAGAAAGAAATTACTCGATAAATAATAACTTATGCTTAAGTTCGAATCTCACTACTGATTCAAAAGCAACATATAAGTAACCAGTAAACCGCGGGAAATCATCGCACATTCAACCTTCCCCCATTCCTTCCCCCAATCACAGAAAAATTGATTTAGTCTTTTGTTGAATTGTTGAAATTAAATATTCAGCGACGTGTGTGCACAAAATAGCAAGCCACTAAGCATGTCTGACATTAGAACTAATAAATCTGATTTTTACGTTTTGCATGTTATTGAAATATATTGAGAAGATAGTTGGTTACAACATGCTTCACTTGAGTTACCAGCACCCTTCACTTGAGTTAAGTTGAGTTAGTTAAGGTAAGGATAGACAGATAATAATTGTACAAATATAGTCAAAAGTAAAAAAATGAATGTAATAAAAGCAATCCTAGAGTAATTCGAAGGAAACGAAAAGCAAAAATCAAGACAAGGAATCCATTCAAGTTCACTTTTTCAAGGGCTAAGAACTATTCTAAATGAGTACAAAAGAATATTTGGGAAATTTTCTGTAAGAAGCAAGCCTTAAGCTAAACAAAGCTTTTCATAGCCCGAACTCCCCAAAACAGAAATTCCAAGGAGGCTAATCCATAAGTTCAAACATCAAACGAAAAAGGAAATTAGAACACACAAACATCAAAAACGCTAATAAGATAATCAAAATATTAGCCATCATGCTTAATTAACAAGCTTTTATAAAATAAAATCAAAGAACTTACCCCATGATGAAAGATGCCAGATAATAAAAATTTTTACCCCACACTATCGAGAAAAAGTTATACGTTAAACACTAGTCCCCCTGTCGCCATCTATATTCTCAGAAGGGGAAGAGAAAGGCAGAAAAGAAGAGAAAAAAGAAGGTGAGACAGGAATCTCCTTCTTCTAGTAGGGGAAAGAAATCAATTCAGACATATTAAGAGAGGAAAAAAGCCCTTATTTTCCATTTTCCAACGACACATAAATGATTTTTAAAACATATATATATATATATATGTGTGTGTTTTAAAAATCATATATATATATATATATATATACACTGGAATGAAAGTCATAAAGAGTTTTACACTTAAAGTTAAATTCAGCTATTTTGTCATAAAGGCCAATCAAAGTTATATGCTTATTAATCTCAATTTTAAGATCTAAAAATGTACCTTTATTTTGGTGAGAGTTCGTTTTATTAAGTTTAAGTTCTTTTGGATAACAATTAATAATTAAATCTAAATCATCAGAATTTAAAAGAAGCAAATCATCTATGTATCTGTAGCCGTAAATTAGATGATTTCTAATAATTTTATCAAAAAAGTGCAAGAAGATATTGGCCAGTGAACTGGAGAATGTAACACCCATCGTTATACCTGAAACCTGTTTAAAATAGTTAATGCCATTAAAAAGATAGTTTTCTTTAATGCTGAAATTACAAATCTCGAACCAATCAGTTTTTTTAATAATTGAATCGTTAAGAAATTTATTATACATGAAAAGGCAAACTTCCATTAGTTTATCATATGGTAGATTAGTGTATAGATTTTCAAAGTCAAATGAATTTAAAGTGCAAATTTTGTTAGTATTCAGTAGGTCTAAAACTTCAGCATTATTGCAGATAATGAAGTTATCTTCTTTTTTAATTTCAATCAGAATAATACTTAATAATTTGAAAAAATGGTTACTAATGAAATAATTGTAACTTCCTGTACCACATGTAACAAATCTAAAGCTAGTTGGATTTTTATGAAATTTAACATTTGGAAAAAGATACGGATATTTAAGAGAATAGGTTTTAATTTTGAGTCTTTTAGCAAAAGCCAACATTCTTTTATCTAATTCTTTTTTATTGCAGTCTACTAGGCTATAAGTTGCATTGGAGTTATATTCATTGATCAAAAGTTCCTTAAAATAAAATTTGCATAAAATACAAAAATTATTCGCTGCTTTGTCTACAGTTGTAATAATAAATTTATCTTTTAAATTTTTTATATCTTTCAAAATCATTTTATTTACAAAAATACCTCTATTTATACTGTAATTCTTGTCAAGATAAAATCTGCTCCTAATTTCTTCTAGAATCTTGTGTTTCCATTCTCTAAACCCTTCAATTGGCCAATGGTATCTTCTCGTAATCTTGGAAATAAACAAATCTAAATCTTTGCATATAGAAAGCAAAGTCTTTTTGAACTTCAATTTTTCCCTCAGTCTAAATTTTGTTCCCCTCCCCATTAAATCCTGCAGCAAGATGGAGTCAACAATTCCCAAGTCACCTGTAATAATGTGCCCTTAATCTTTATCAATAAACTTTGCAAATTTATCTTCTTTGCAGTAATATTTTTTCTATATTTTTCTTATCGATTGTTTACATGCCCTTAAGGTGAGGATAATGTTATAATTTTCTTTTTCACTTAAATTTAAAACAAACAATGTGCTTTAACGTAAACTGAGTATGTTACGTCAAAAGTCGGTAAAAAAAAATTGATCCAATATCTTACTCATCATTGTAGGCTTAATAGCAGTTGAACAAAATAGATGTTGACAACGGAAATAATATTTAGGATAGTTTGAAAAGATCAGAAGATTTCATTGTTCAGTAGGGTAACGTTGACTGTCCAGTAGGGTGACTCATTTACTGTTCAGCAAGATGTTTCATTAACAGTTTAGTAGATTGACTAACCGATTGTTCAATAGGATGACTCTCATTGACTGTTTAGTAGGGTGACTCATTAACTGGTTTGCATGGTGTCTGGTCACCGAAGACTGTTAAAATACACTGACAGCGATGCACGGACAGGATCAGATTGCCCAGCTGTTCTTTTGGGGTCGTCAGTAACTCTTGCACCAGGAAACTTCCAGCTCAAGGAATGTTCTGGGAGGCATTGAAGAGTTTGTCATGCGTCTTTCCAACGCATAATCGAACAACTTTCTTTGACTTGTCGTTTCCCTTTTTTATGTTCTTGCTTGATCAGGAATAATCGAATGCGTCTCTTTTACGCTTCGTATTTTTAAATATTCCCTAACCTTTGTTAGAAATATTTGACTCTCATTATGCTCCTACTGTTCAAATTACAAGGTTCGTCTCAAAACAAATTTTCAAAAAACGTACCGTAGTTTTCTAACGGGATATAAGTCTAAATTAAACTGGTTGGATAAAAATCATCAACATTTGCAAAGTTGTTTGAAGTTAATAGTTAAAGTAAAATAAATCAGAATTAATTACTGAAAAATAAGAAACAAACACTACCCAAAGAAATGACATTTATTTACAAATTCAAAGATATATTTATAAATATTTGCGATATTTCGAGACAATATTCGTATTTTGAAATGAGCGTTCCTTAAATTTGATCTGAATACAGGAACTGCGTTACTTCATAACAGTTTAAACTAGCGGGCCTCATACATGTCAGTATTTCAGAGAAATAAATCAAATACATCATGAATAATGTAGGCGGCTGCTGTATAACTATGTCGCCGCAATTTATGAAAGATATTCCTTCGAGAACTGCTTAAAAATAAATTTTCCTCCATTTCATAACATAGGCAAACACTGTGAGATATTAAGTAAAATTTTGGATTTTACATAATGCCCTTTTCAATCGACTTTCCAAATGGTATTTGAAAAAGGTGGATTGAGAATCACGAAATTATACAGTACATTACTAAGCACGAATGTTCGATATATGTGTTAGGTACATAAAATTGGATAGTTCTGTAAAAAGGAAAAAAACAACAATAAAAAAGTGCTTTTATTATTGATTTTGAATAAATAAGATTACTTTAATAGCTAGATCAATATTTGTTTTTTCCTGGCATTGAAAATGATCTTTTTATCAAAGAAAATCCAGTTAGATAAAAGCCTTGGTTTGAAGAAAATGCACAACTATATAGAAAACTCTGTTACTGCTATCAAATATTTTCTCTTCGGAGTTTATTGTGTCATTTTAAGTTTCATATTATTCGTGACTATGTAAATTGTCCGTTGCACTCTCTATTGTAGGGCTTCTTTCCTTTTGTTGGGCGCTATTCTATCCTATTCTCTATTGTTGGGCGCCTTTCTCTTTGTCCATTCGCATTTTTGAATACAGAGAAAAAATGCACGATTGCATCTACTCTCGGAATATTTTCGGCTCCAATGCATACATAAGAAGGAAATGAATGAAGCATTATTTAATGATAACTGAAACGTTTCAGTTATAGCCCGCCGGTGGCTTAGTGAATTACGGCATGTTATAGAATACCATCCCACACCCCCGTGCCTGTAACCATAATGGCCACTGAACGTTTAAATGGGTATAAAAACGTCACCTTTATTAAGTATCTCAAAAAAAGAACTTCTACATATTCTCTTGTTACGGTGCCTAGGCAATACAGATGAAAAGAAAAAAATGTCAGTGACTATGTTGATGCCAGTGGTTACATGGGAATAAAACATAAACCTAAGGCTTCAGAAATTATAATGTTGCCAAATGTCTTACTGTAGGTGTACGGTGTGAACAGTCCAACACGCAGGATAATGGAGAATGAAGATTTATTTACAAATATGCAGGAAAACACATAGCACAGGTACAGGAAACAATAGTTCTTGCACAGATTATCAATGTAAACAGACAACAATTCGCAGGTAATAACAGTTCAGCACTTTGTTATCTAACAACACAAACAGTCAGCAAATAACTAATAACTAGTAGACCATAACTGCACCTTCAATAGCGCTGAGCTCACCAGCTCGCACTGCGGGTAGAACTCCAAAGGCATTCGTGCTCCAAGGCGATCCCAGTCGATACGGTCCGATATGTATATATATATATATATATCGACCAGGCAAACCCTAATCACGGCCTGTCGGAGAGAATATTGGGAC
>BGPR01000872.1:248954-277733 GCA_013235015.1 Araneus ventricosus
CCCTTACTTAGGTGATCTATGGAGTTCCTAATCACCCTGTAGAAAGTCTTTACTCTCATGTCGTGTTGTGTGATAGTTAGATTTAATTCCCATGAGTGAAGACAAATACAGTAGACAACGTACTGCCGAAACGAGTACGTTATCTCCAAATGAGTTGAAAAGGGAGAATTACTTGTTTCCTTGTCAAAACCTTCGTTCTAAGGGAATAGATCTGAAGATTAATGCATTAATTATAATATGGAGTCCTTTTTCTTTGATCTTTAGTAAAAATATTTCTGCCAGACTAGTGACAATGGTTATTTTTATATCTCTAGGGTTTCTTTTCCAAACTACAGATACAATTTTCTACTTTATACTCAGAAGTTGAGAGAAAAGCGACATATTTACAAAAATATTTTTAATAAGTGTATTGCCACTCATGTCCAAGGAAAATATTTCAGGTATTTTTATTTATTGAGTTTTCTAACTTGCGTATCGCCACTCATGTCTGCTTAGAACTTTAGAATCTTTTTTAATTATTAAGTTTAAATCTCATTGCCTCTTTATTTTGTAAAAATTTTAAATGTATTTATTTGTGTTTAGATTATCGCGGCCATAATGAAAAACGCATTTTTAATTTTGCAAATCGGAGGGGAAAAGTAGAGTAATCTATCTGAGAACGCTGAATAGATTTTTTCCATTGGGAAAAAAATGTTTTCTTCGAATAATACCTTCCAACATTAATCTCAAAATATTGAAATCAAAATGCAACAACGTTGAATCGTCGGTAGAAATCGTCGGTAAATTTAAATATATTTTGAATGGTTTCTATATACTTTTATTTAACTCGACATGTTTCATGTTTGTGAAGATGAAATTTTGTAATCGATCTTTCACTCACTTCCTTGTGTTCTGAATTTTTGAACTTTCGCACGTTTACGTATTCCGAAAATATAATTCAATAAAGCTTTGTTTCCATATGTGTGGCGTCACCTGGTAGTAAATTTCAGAAAAAATTATTTCAAGAATTCCTAAATTATAATAATGAGTTAAGAATTAAGAAGTAGAAAATAATTAAAATAAAAAAATGTCTTTTTTATACATTATTTTTTATATTAGTTTCATTTATATTTTTTAATAATAAAGACATTTTCAATTCAGTAGTTTTAACTTATATCTGAATTTCGTATGCATACAAATTATCAAAAGAATTTAACTACTGTTTGCATGTAGAGTCAAGTGTCCCTACCCTTAGGGTCAAGTATCCCTAGCTTAGGGTCAAATATCTCTAGTTTCGGGTCAAGTATCCCTATCCTTAGAGTCAACTATTCCTAGCTTAGGCTCAAGTATTCCTAGCTTAGGCTCAAGTATCCCTAGCTTAGAGTCAAGTAACCCTAGCTTAGGGTCAAGTATCCCTAGCTTAGGGTCAAGTGTTCCTACACTTAGGGTCAAGTATTCCTAGCTTAGGGTCAAGTACCCCTAAGGTACAATATCAATCATAGCGTCATGTTCATAGAGTCTTAGATTTTAGAGGATGACGGATAGCAGAAATTGACGGTTAAACGAGTGACGGTTAATCGAAGTGTTTCTGTACTTCGTATACGAGAAAGTAAAAAGATGGTCTTTGTTCACAAAAAAATCAAGTAATTCGTTCTTTTCAAGTTCTGAATAATGAATGCTGTAATTGGTAAGTGTTCTTGTATGATAATTGGTCTTTTCATTCACTAAGTACCCAGACGAGCCAGCTCATCAGTTTAGTCTTTGAGCATTATAACTCTCCGAGAAGAAAATATTGTTCTCTAAGAAATATATTTGAAAAATCTAAATGTGTTTTAAATATCTTACGCTCAATGAACCATCAATTTTTTTTTATATTTCACAAATCGTTAGTTCCATTTCGTTTCAATTAGAGACGAGTGAATATTATGGAAACTTGTATTCAATTCTTTCTGAAATTCACTACCAGATGGCGCCTCAGGTGTAAATTCAAATTTTATTAAAATTAATCGTTTAATTGAAAATGAAATTCTTAAATTATATAAATATTGCATTGCCGTCAAGGGGAAACAACTGAAGAAAATGTTAGAACTCTGTTGCATCAGGAAGTGAGTGCAAAATCGATTATAAAGTTCCAGCTTTACAAACATGAAACAAGTCGAGTTTAGTGAAGATCGTGTAAAAAATGACGCTGTTCTCAAAGCTTCTAGCAATTAGTTGTTTCCAACTACTTATCAATGAATTTAATTGTAGGCTGAATATGAAAAATCTAAATTTACTTAAGTCCAACGCAACGATCGCCAAAACTTTTATCGAACGCAAATCGCCAGTTCTTCTTCATTCCTTTGAGAGTCAAAATTCCAATACAACCGAATGATGTATAAAAAGGAAAAGGTCCTAAAATTAGTATCGAAAGAAAGATTTTGCAAAGAAATTCGTTGAAGCATCGTCTATCTTAATTCGGATCAAAACAGTGCATTGTTTTTAGAAAATATTCTGAGTACCACCGGATAATAAAATAAACAGTATTTTGTTCTCTTTGTTAATCTGTTTATCCTTTATTGATATTTCTGTTTCGATTTTATGCTCAGTAAGCAGCTTCGAGCTGAAATCGCAGGATAATAAGATTTGATTTCATGTTCGACTGAAATACAAACAATAGATTATTCAGGTATTTCATTCTTAAATTTGTATTCATAGATTCGCGTTGAGGAATTAATATCGTAATCTGTTCACTTCTATGATTTTTAAAAGAATTCTGATTTTCTTGACTTTTAGTTATTGTGGTAGCATTCTCCGAAATAGTCTCTAATTTTGTCTTATTCATTCAGTGGAAAATGCGACAGTTCCACCATGAAGTTTCTGTTGTTTTTAAATTTCTTAAATTTAAGCAATCTAGTCAAGCACTAAATAATGTTTTGGAGATTTTCCTTTTATCTCTCTCTCTTCGTGTAATTCACTAATTGTGCTTTGATAACATAGAACAGGAGTGGGGATTCTGCGGTTTTAAGGCCGCATGTGGATTTTTTGAGTTTCTTATGAGGCCTTACCAGTTATTTATACTTTGTATTGAAATAATTTACTTGACTGTAATATAATATTAATTACAGAACAACTATTATATGAAATATAATAATGATTACAGAACAATAACCTTTAAGATTCTTCGTGTAGCTTTTTGCCCAACTGCCGAACTTCAATGAAGCCTTTCAGTGCAAAATAGGTTCCCCACATATGGCATAGAATAAGAACACTTTTCTTTGCTTAATTCATCAGCTAAACAAGAAAAACTTATTTAAATGAGCATTATTAAAACTACACGCTATATTTTTAAAGAATTTCTCACAAGAAATCATTTCAGTTAAAGAAGAATTGGCATCACAGAAATTCCATTTTTTATCTCTTTATACATAGAAGAGTCGAACCGAGTTAGTACATATTTTGATGCAGATCTATAATTTTAATATACTGACCAGGAAACATTTTGCTTGACTTAATTTATCGGCTAAACAAGAAAAATGTATTTAAATGAGCATTATTAAGGCTACACGCTATTCTTTAAAGAATTTCCACAACGAAATTATTTCTGTTGAAGAATTAGCATCAGAAATGCCATTTTTTTATCTCTCTATAGATAGTAGATTTGAGCGGAGTTAGTACTTAATTTGATACAGATCTGCCATTTTGGTGTACTAACTACTTGCCAAATTTCATCCAATAAGCTCGACGTCTTTTTGAATTATCGAGTTCACATATACATGGACAGATATGCAGGTTTAATTCCCAAATCGTCCTTTTTTTCTGATTCAGGGAGGTTTGAAACATCGAGGAGAATAGTATAACAGAATATGAGCAACATAAATGTTGTTTATGCTGTGGAAAAAAAGTTGTTCCTCGTCTCAGAACCGAGTTCCTGAATAGAGGATGTCAAATGTAATATTTGTAGGTCATGACTCTCACTATTGTCTTATATTATGCAGCACATAACACAGAGAACTGCGCAACCATCTAGTTAAATTGTAAGCTATGCTACCAATAAATTCTTGCTTCGCCACAAGCGAAATGCGATTTAATTTCCTGCCTTCTTCGAGGAAAGATTGCTGCTAAAGCTAAGCTGTCAAACGAGGAATCACACTTTTCATAGAATTGTGCATCATTTAAGATAGTATAGCAGAACCTGAACAGCAGAAATGTTGCTTTATGCTGCGAAAAGATATTCCCCGTCTGAAAGCTGCGCTCCTGAATGGAGGGCGACAGATTTAACATTTGGAAGCCGTTACTCTTACCATTGTCTTATCCTATGCAGCGCATAGCATCCAGAATTGTAGAACCATTTAGTGGTTTAATTTCGAAGCTATGCTACCAATAATTTCTTGCTTCGTGACAAAATATAGTTTTCATTTCAGTACTTTCTTGGCAAATGGCATCCTTCTACCTTCATGCATTTACGAATTATTGAATTTAATGTTGACGCGGACTTTTGTATCGCCATGTACATTACAATCATATTCAAGACTATTTAACTCTAAGCGTGTCTTTTTCCTGTACTGTCAACTTGAGTAATCACTGAATATAGAATTAAAGCTAAAACTTTGCAAAAATACTAACAATCCTTCGTTAACTTACAAACATTGTTAGTCACGAACAACATAGAATTTAAGTTGTTTTTCTTTCATACTATTTTAGAAACTTAACTGTTAAATTGTTATCAATCCATAATATTCTTTTTATTGTCTGTAGCTTTAATAAAGTTTTTTTTGTTTCATGTCAAATGTATTTTAGAAACTTAACTGTTGAATTGTTATCTATCCATAATATTCATTTTATTGTCTGTAGCTTTAATGAAACTCAAGCCATTTGTGATTACTAGAAAAATCTCCGTTCGTTATTGTTAATTAACGCTGCTGCTACAACCCACGCAAACAGAACACTGCTGAAAGCAGAAGTTTCTCCGACTTCTATACAATAAATAAATCCACAGAAACAATTTCGATAGCTGTCAACTTCCAGATACAGTTCTTTTTGTAGATATCAAGTAGCATGAAGTATTTGTTTCTGCAGTCAAAAGAAATAGCTTGTATTCAAGAGCTCGTTTGAAAATTATTGGCTGTGACACATGAAGCGAATCTTTCCATAATTCCTTTTTTAACCTTCGTTTCGAATGCACTGATATTAAATCCGAGTATTCGGAGAAATGTTGTTCAATAAAACAGTTAAATAGCATGACTGGAATATGTTGTTATTCATTGCATTTTCCAGACATGACATTTAATACAAATTGAGTCGCCGATATATTAAATGGGAAAACAATAAATATTTCTCTTTCATGGTTCATTGGTAGTATATTTTCTTGAAGATACGGAATTCCTCGTTTAGCAGTGCCAGGATTTATACTGAGATAAAAGTAAATATTTCTGACAGCTATATGAATAATTCCTTTTGAAAAAATTTAGAATCATTCATGGAATTTACAAAACAACTTTTTAGCATTTATATTGCGTCTGCACTGTTAAATCTTTGCGATGTCTGACGTGTGAATCACGTTATATTATCCCAACCAGAAAAAGACCCAGCGGTGTTATCTGTACATCTTTAATACACACTCATCTCCAAAAGTTAAGCCTAATTCGTAAGATGCGAAAAATTTGGAGTTCATATGTATACAATGGTTCTCAATCAGTTATGGTAAATCGAGGGATATATAATCATCACATTTATTTACTCACAAGTATTTACTTCAAATTTTAATACTGTTTCGTACGTATTCTCAAGTATTATGTAACTTTAGTATAATTTGATTGAAAACTCTGTATGCTACAAGCACAAAATAGTGATTTTTTAAAAAGAAAACCTTATATCTTCTCGTGCTATTTTTTTTTCGAAAATGCTTCTAAGTATTGCGCACAGCAAACAAAACCATTGATGAAAGTTGAACATCATTACAATTTTCTGTGAAACGGGGTGAGCCCAAATCATTTTCCTCTTCATCACTTTCTGGTAGGTCCCCTAAATGCCGCTTTGACCTAACTTTGACTATAAAATTGTGTTCCTACAATTCTCCACAACTGATTGTGAACCATTGTATTCATATTAACAACAAACTTTCCGCGTCTTACGAATTATGCTTAACTTTTGGACACGAGAGAAGTTAAAATTCAGGATAAAATGTTGTTCTAAATATATTTAATAAAGAATATTGCAGAATTGCATTCCAGTTCATTTATTATATAAAAAATATCTAACATTTATCCAATTTGAAGTTGCATAGTACATAAGTGCATTTAATAATGTTGCATATAATTTATAAAAGTCTGCTCCGTATTGTTTCTTATATATTACCAGCTTCAGAAAATAAACTCACTGTAAATTTCTTGCAGGTGCTGAAATATATTTTCTTGCTAAATTTTCCAACCTCTGAAATTATTCGGATTTTTTTCCGCCAATTAAGTCGAAACTCCATCTGACCTATTAGAAATTCTTTATCAAAATAGGAATTTACTTCTAGTAATTTTAATTTATCCATTCAATGTTCCTTTGTCATTGTCATATTTTGCAATGATAACTCTTTTATTTCTCTGAAGCATTCCCAAAATGAAGGGAGTTTCTTATTATTGGAATTAAGGTATTTAAAATATTAGAAATATACATACGAATATATTAATATTTTTTTAAATATACAAATAATAAAAAATCAATTTTATTTAATCTTAATTTTTGTTCATGTAAAATTTGAAAAATATTTTATTTACATTCAAAAGTGAAATGCTTTTAAAAATTTGGCATTCGGCCTGAAGTTTGGCCGAATATCGGTAATCGGTTATTCGTCACATCACTCCAAATGGATTAAAAACAGCCTTGTGTTGAATTCCAGTATAAGACCTACAGTGCATTCGACCCCTTACGTCAGCTACCCATTCTGCTGTACTCTTTTCCTTTTGTCAATAATTTTACATTGGATTCACAGAAAGTTCATTTTCTAGCCAGCTGTCAGGTAATGTCACAGCACGAAATCAAAGATCCTCTTTTTAGACGAGGATTTCAGTATAGAAATAGAAGAGTTCTTTCCTGCTTTACAAGTCTTTGTAACATAAAATTTGTGTCCCTTCAAATCACCTCGGGGTGTTTCTTCCAGTTTTTCAGAACGGGTATCCATCCTGCATGTCGGAATACAATCGGACAAGAGTGTAACATTTTCTCCAAGCTGGTTAGAAACACAACAGATTAGCCGATTGAGGAAAGTGAGATCCTATTGGCTTACTAGTACTGAATTTGCTCCAATCGCAAGGAAGAGGTTCAAATTATACTATCATTTTATATCTTAAAAAGCTTCTAGTTCTGGGTGATTCTTGTTCCTAAATAGTTTCCAATAATAATAGAGCCTCTTCTGTTTTCTTTGCGCTTCTCAATAATAACAAAAATTTGTTAAATATATTCGGAGGCGAGATATGAAGTTGATAATGATTACTCCACGTCATAGAATAGCTGAACTTATCCTTTAATAGTATATTTGTTTTAATAATGAGGCCGCAGTAGCCTAGTGGTAAGGTGTCGGCTTCGGGGCCGAAGGGTTCCAGGTTCGAAATCCGATTCCACTGAATATCCGTCCTATATTTTGTCTGTTGCACGTGAAATTATACGTAGGGGGTTAAACGTCCACCCATTGGTGTGGTGCGGAAGTTTGGAGAGGGGGCGCTAACTCAGGTGTCTTCCTCGTCATCTGACCGCGGTTAAAAATCAAAGGGTGCATCCCAAAATAGCCTCGTGTTGCTTCAAAACGGACGTTAATATTACTAAACTAAACTGTCTTAATAATAGTTTTATGATGCGAGTTTTGGTTCTTTAAAAAATGCGTATCTGCTTCAAAAGCAGATTCATTAATTTTATCTGTATTAATTCAGCAAAAATCAAGGAGCTATTCACGAAGCTACGGTATGTATGCTTACATCCATCTACAGTGTAAAAAGAAAGTACTTAAAACGCATGTACGCCCTAGGCTTTACCATCAAGTACTTGTTAAGTCAACTAATCTTAACATTCTAATGCACAAACAAGTGTTTTTGAGTGGAAGGTTGAAGATTTTGAATCGAGAAAAGAAGACAAAAGACGGCTTCTGACTTACTCCGTGATTTAACGACCGGAAACTTAATCGATTTCTTCAAACACTTTAATTGTAATCCAAGAACGTTTTTCGCTCAAATCAAATCGCCCTTTTTAAGTTAATGATGTAAGAATGGAGGTAAACTCTTGAAATCTAACAGTTCAGTTAGTATCAAAAGTAGAGTCTGCTTTCAATGACATCATTTAACTGAATTGATCTGGTTAGTCAGGTGTAAATCAGTAACCAGCAGAGGAGATTTGATTGAAGGATTTTTAACTAAGTAAATTATTACGCCCGACTATTCCAATTCAAACATTTGTTTCGTGAAAGAATTCTCAAAGGATATGGGCTGAGAAGATAGAATTAATTTTCAGTTACTTCATTGAGATTTACTGCAGTTTTGATTTTTGAAAGTTACTGAAAGAATTTGTGGGGGGGGGGCTTATGTTTCGTACGACGACTCAGAATTTTCGTTAAATTGATTGTTTTGAACTGATGCACTGTTTAGTGCAATGTTTAATACATTTTGTTTGTTTTCCCATATTTAATGGGTCACGAAGTCCTGGTGATTAGGTCTCAGCTTTGGGACCAGAAGGATCCTGTTTTGTAGTCTTATTTTAGTAAAGATTCACCATGTATATGGGCCTGGTGTACATTAAATCTGACGTCAAATATTCTCCCACTGCTGTGGTGTAGAAATTTAAAGAGAGGATGCCGGTTGAGACGTCCTCCTCGTCATCTGACCACGGTTCAAAATTATAAGTTCCGTCCCAACATAATCATTGGGTTACTTTAAAACTAGACATTAATGTAATTAAATTAAATCTGAGTTTGAAGCGAGCACTTCTTTACGGTAATGAGGTTACACCTAGAGTAAAATTTCAATGTATAAATTAAAATTGAATATAAATTTTTATTAAAGTTCTCACGTGGTAGATGGTGTTCCGCCTACCCAGGACAACAACTTTTGTAATTTTCAAGAGAGTTTTACTTTTATCCATGAGAAATTGGGGACGGTAAAAGTTGAGCTATATTTATACATTTATTTTCTGTGAATAAAAAACCCACACATTCTCGACGTCATTACAGTACAACCTCGAAATTCCGGACTGCTCGGGGGTTTGGAAGTTCCGGATTTCGGAAATTTCCGGTTTTTAGATATCTTACTTAAACAATAGAGATGTCAAAGTTCTGATGTCACCGTGTAGGTAAGTTATGTCACAATTAAGCGCGCATGTGCAGGCGTCTTCAGAACAGACCCGGGAGTCGGAAGGCAACGGCAAATGGTTGCCTTGGTAACGCTTCTGACGTTTGCGCATGCGCAACCAATCGAGACGTTTGCTGATCTACACGTTAATGTCAATTCCAACAACTCCATATAAAACAAGCGGGAGGGGCCTCCCCTAAACTTTCTCGTATACTTTTCAAACATTTTTCATTTCCCTTTTCCCTGTGTTGATAAAAAGTTCGAACCAACTGTAACCCAGAATGCAATGATAATCAGAAGGTTTTTCATTGTAGATTATAGTGGTAGTAAAATATTGAGGTGAATAATCATATTCAAAAAGATGCGTATGTATTAAAACTTCGTAATATTTTTTTTAATGAAACTCTAGCAATGCGAGTTCCGCGTGCGTTGAAGAAAACAGGAGAATAGCTTGCGCATGCGCAGAGATTGCCTCCAGTACGCAAGTAAAACGAGACGCCCTAAATGTTTGCTTCCTTACAAAATCTCGCCGCCAGAATTGATTTTTGGAAAACTGCCAAGTTTTCGGAGTGTCTCTTCTTTGCACAGGCACTTCTACCACCTCGCATGCGTATGGAGTTAAACAAGTATGCGATTATACAGACCGACAGACAGTCAGCTCGTTGACGGATTTGGCGCAGAATTTTATACAGACTTACATTCGTGACGATAAAACTGTGTACGAAATTTTATCCATCTAGCTATTCCAGTTTTTGAGTTATAGTGTTCACATGACTTCGGACATACAGACAGACAGACTTCCGGCTGACTGATTTTGTCCAAAATTTGATAGAGACCTACAAATCATGTGCAAAGATCATATATCAAATTTCATCCCAGTAGCTCTAATAGTTTTTCAGTTATCGTATTCACAGACATTATTCCAAAATTGTGTTTTTCGGACTCGGGGAGGTCTAAAACGTGGAGATTCGTCAAAATCTCGAGTTCGAATTTTTTGACGATTGCAATATTTTCTCTTTGTATACGAGAAAGTAAAAACGTTTTAAACAATAAAAACATAAAGAGACATTAAAAAATTATACAAAGACAAAAAAATAGTAGTTTAAAATGAATAGAATGACTGGAATTTCCGCATCTTGCCTCAAGCATTCTAGTTTAAAATTTATTTAGCTAATTTTTTTTCTCGTCATGAGTTTTAAAAAATCGTCCGGTTTTCGAGGTTTCCGGATTTTAGAAGTCCGGATTTTCGAGGTCGGACTGTATTTAAATTACAGAAGGTATGTAGGGGTGACTGGGTAATCAGTAGAAAGACTTCCGTCCGCTGATTAAATAGTTATAATTCGCAGGGGCAGGTGAAGGCCAGATTTCAAGTCGGGATGCACAGGAATGCCGCCTTACCTATTAAAGACTGAGTCAAAGGCCAAGTGCGTGCCACTTGCATACGGTCGCTGCTCATTGCTTGCTTTTTCACCGTTTGTAGGTATTTGTTTTTATGTGTGTGGGGGGGGAGAACTCACATGCCCCTACTTTGTCCCGGGCCCGCTTGAGGTAATGTTATTAGGTTGTTCTGAAAGTCTCCATCGTTTTGAGGAGTAATTTGTATTAACAACGAAGTCTATTCAATAATATATGCACCATCTTATTTAATAATGATTTGCCATCTTTTGTGAACTTTCATTCTTTCACTCTCATAGGACATCCCTGACTTATCACTGAAAAACTTCTCAAAATGATGTTTGCAGTCCTCCAGAAGATTTAAACTGTATGGTGTGTAGGGTTACAAATCCAAGCTGCAACAACTACTGCCGGGGGGGTGTAAAGACATAGGTCTAGTGTTATCCTGGTGAAAGACCACTGTATTCCACCGAATTAATTGTTTGGCAAGGCGTTAGAGTTCGTTGTATACAATATTCTTCCAATCCCACCATCAACAGAGTATAACTGTCTGGAAATGGATATTAGTTTTTGGAATGGTTGATGGCGGCTCTTTCGAATAAACACCATGACCATTTTTGTTCAATATTATTATAGATATATTTCTCCTCGCCCGTTGCATCTATTTCAAAAATAAATCGTTTTCTTTTCGCTTGAGTTATAAATCTCACATGGAAATACGGCCGCCCATTTAAAGTTTTCTCTTAATATGAAGGGTATTCAAACATCAAAGCGCCTGCCGAAGCCAAATCTCGTCAAATACTTATGTGGGATTCAGTTCAAGGAACAAAACGACCACATAAGGGCTACCTTTAAGAGATTAGTGGCTTGGGATTTATGTCTAGGGGAATTTTAAGGATTCAAACCGATAATAACCTGAAACAAAATACTATTTAAAATAAAAGAGGAGACTTTGCGATTAAACACAACAAATATTTATTACAACACTAGGGAGAATTTACAGGAGGAGAAAAGGTATATGTACAAAAGTTAAGAGTAAGTTATATGAAGACATGATTATAACTCTGAGCTAGATGAATTAGGAATAGTTAGTATGGATTACAATTAATGTTTAAAAGTTATGTTAAAGATTTAGAACTGAAGATTTAGTATTGAGGAGAGCCGAGGATTTAGTGTTAAGGAGTACCATTATAAAGTTAATCGAGGCATGTTACTTACGACTGGGAGATCGGGCGACTTTAACGCCACAAGTGATTAATAGAGAATCGAGAAAAGTTAAAACATTTCGGTTGCCTGCGGTGCTGCTCTGCTCTCTCTGAGCTTGCACTCCGGTTTTGATCAGCGAAAAGATGGCACTTCTTGCGGCAGAACAGTATCTCCACCTATTGCCGGAAAGCCTAAATAATCTAGCTCGTACATCTTAAATGATTAAACAGTACTTTACAGGTAATTTCCTATACTTATAAACTGTCGAATTCGACTTTTGGAATCTCTCTTCCATTTCGAGTATGTGCTGTAAGCTATCAAAATATCATTTGTTCTGGCTCCTTGCACCGTATTGGCTGCCAGAACGTTTTGCTGCCAGTTGCGTTTGATCGGATGGTAAATGTCTTCTGGCATTTCTTCTGTCGTCCCAAAACTCCATATCTGACCTACTCAAATAGAACATTAGTATAAAAGAGCGATATTAGAGATTATCGTCTCGAAGTAATGCCTTATTTAAATCTTAGTAATAGTCTTTAAATGCATTTTTGCCTTTGCGGTGGTAAAAAAGCAGTAAATACCAAAAATGTACTTTTTCGATCTCCATATTTACATTGACACCAAACGCATGTAATTAAACCAATGTTGATGGTAGATGGACACAAATATTGACGAAAGCACCACCTTTTAAGAAATATCTAATTTCAAAAGGTGATAACAGCAATTCAGCAACCCGACAGTGATCAAAGCAAGCTATCTGAAATCGACTGACACTTTCCAAACAACCCAATACATATCCATACCTCCTAAACGACGAATGGCCGGAATATATCTGGCTATTCCCCTGATTGATCTTCTAGAAGAAGTACATGCCTTCCGGTAGTCTATTTCCCATGAGTCTCCAAAAAGAAATACGTGTCTGAACACAAAAGAAACACCCTACATAGTGATAGAGAGGCCACATAAAGTTTGAGTAGGTGTGTCCTGACGCGGGCATACCTGCCGCTGCAAACTAACCAGCGAGAGTGTTCTCTCCTCGACTTACTCGTTTACTAACACAATATGGCGTGATGTGTTCGTTTCTCCTTATAAATGTCTACATGCCCTGGATGTATAGCAGAGAAAGCGCATTCACTTGCGGGATGACACCCCTATTAGCACAAGAGGACCAACAATATTCATACGATATCTTTACGATGTTGTGCGGCATTCAGAATATCATATCAACATCGTGGAGATATCGTAGTATGCAAGCAATCAATGATTTAAAAAAAGTTTTTATAAAATTATTATTTAAAAAAGAAAGCAGAATTAAAGCTGGACAAGAAAAAAAATTTTTTTAAATATAATACAAAAATTAAAATGAATAAAAGAATTTAATTGTAAAAGAAATGAAGTTAGAAAAATTAGAAAAATTACGACAATGTTTAAGATGTGCGGCATTGCAGCAGCATAACAAAAAACAGAGAACGACAGATATACCAATAAAGCCAAAATTAAAAAAGAAAGTAATACAAGCAATCCTATAGTAATTTGAAGTAAACGAAAAGCAGACAACAAAAACAAGGAATCCATTCTAGTTCACTTTTTCAAGGCTAGAAACTATTCGAAATGGATTCAAAAGAATATTTAGGGAATTTTCTGTAGAAGCAGGCCTATTTTGGGCCAAGACAGAGCTTCTCATAGCCCGAACTCCCCAAAAAAAGAGAAACCAGGAGCAAAACCACAAGAACAAACATCAAAAGAAAAAAGAAAAAAAATATTATAAATTAAATAAAAAAATTAAATAAATTAATTAAAAAATTAGCTCGTAATATCGTAGAATATCTTGCGCTAATAGGGACATCAAGCACGTGGGGTATACTGACCAATTTAGCGCGTTTTGTACTAGTATAATGAAGAAGACAAAGAATGCATTTGGATGTCTTTCTTTCGACAAACTTTGTTCAAAATTTGATACAGTTTTACACTTTGTATGACAAGATTACATACCAAACTTCATGTTTCTAAGTTTCTATGTTTTTGAGTTATTACGTTCACAAACAAACTAATATGCAGACAGGCAGAAGCTCAACCATTTCACGGATTGAATCCAAAATTCGATGCACAGCTACAATTTCGATGATAATATTAAATGTTAAATTTGATTCATCTAACCCTTTTATTTTTTGCGATTACTTTTTGTTACGCCCCATTTTGAAGCAATAGCAGGGCTGTTTCGGTAGGAATTTCGTGATGTTGAACCGCGGTCAGATGACGAGAACGACGCTTGAGGTGGCACCTCCTCTTCAAACTTCCACACTAGGCCAGTAAGAGGACGTTTGACCACTACGCATGATTTAATGTGCAACAGGCTCCATACGCGGCGGATCTCCAGTCTAATCGGGTTTCGAACCTGGAATTCTCTGGACCCAAGACTTTACCACTAGGCCACAGCGGAATCTTTTCGTTTCTGAATTATCGTGTTCACATGTACAAGGACGAATAGATAGATAGATTTCCCGTAGACGGATATGAGAACAAAAATCTTCACTTTTAATGTCAAGGTAACATAACAAATTTCATACGATTAACTCATTTCATTTTTGAAGTATCGTCTTCATAGACAGACAGATATAATTTTAAAAAAATGTTTTCGAACTTAGAGAGGTCTAAAACCCGGAGATTCATCAAAATTTCGAAGTCGATACTTTCTATTTAAATTCGAGGATATAAAAATAAAATGTAGTAATAGTAACTTTATTTTCTATTCCTTTTATTTTTCAATTTCTGTACAAAAAAGTTTTTTCTGATTTCATTCTAAGACTGATCATCGGGATAATTGTATCAGTTTCTTAGGAACTTCTTTACAGTCTAATCTTTCTAATTGATTATCGTAATGTTTTATTTATTGAAATAATGATAAATATGTATTGTTTATTTCAGAAGCAATCATTTTTAGAATTACTAATTGGTTTTTATATAAAATATAAATGATCTCACATATCTTTTAAGTCTCAGTTTCATCATTCTAAGGAGAACAACGAATTGAAAAAAAAAGTTAAATGCAAATTTTATTGCAAAATTATTTATTGTATCTTTGAAAATTGCATTTTATCATGTTTAAAGAAGATCAAATTCCTGATGTTTTAATACTTTTAACCAACATACTTTGGGAATGAACAGTTGACACTTGCTGCTAATTATCATTATGTACCATCAAAAGCCAATTAACCTCAGGCCTGCATCTAAAAAATTAATTTTTATTGTAGAAATCATTTATCGTAAAACTTTCATTTTATTATTGCCTTTTTCTATTTCATATATATATATATATATATGATCATACAGAAACAAAATAAACAAGACATATCAAGAAGCAAATCCTAAACTAAAAAGTCGTTATTTGAACAATACAACCAAATTTAAAACAAAATCTAAAGAATTGAAAATACTATAGATACCTTGCACAAAAAATTAAGCATAAACATTTATATGTCATCAAGTAAAAAACTCTGTTGTTATTAAAAGTATTGAAAAAGTCAATCCAAGTATATGGAGTTTTCAACAATTAATATAGCAGCTTAGCTGTGGACAAGCTTTAGCCAGGTTAAATTAATTTTGCTGTACAAACCATCCCTGTTACTAAAGTTGTTGAAGAAACAAACAGGGTAATATACCCTAAAATGAAAGAATTTAGAAAGAAAAGTAATACACTAACCCTAACAATAAAACATAACCATATAGATAGGACTAAAATTCAGGATAAAAAAAAGTAATACATCAATATATTGCACTAAAAACAGTAAAAATATCATTCAATAAAATACCCATACTTTTCATTAGACATTAAATAATCAGTGTCTCTACTTATCCTTACTAGAATACAACACTTTCAATATATACCGCCACTTAGCTTGACATCACATATTGCCAGTACTAGATTTCCAACTATGAAACAGCATAATTGACCAAATAATATAATTAATTTTTGATATTAAGAAATAGTAAGATACCCATAGTAAAAATCTCAAAACTATTTAAAAAATGTAATAAAATTATTTATCTAGACAATATTTAAAAGTTGGTAAAAATGTCTATTAAAAAGTAAAATTTCACTTGAAAGATCCTGGCGCCATCTGTGTAATAAATCTGAAACCAATAACTCAATAACCAAATTTGAATAATATTACACATTACAAGTAGAATATGAAAGAACACTAACTTACATTCAAAGAAATAAAAATAAACCATTATATACCAATATGAATGCTTTATTCTAAATTACCTAAATATTTCTTATCTATATATACTCTTAGAAAAATTATTGGCATTCCATAATCTATTGCAAAAGAATAGAATTTTTTTATGTTCTTAATTCTATTATCAATGTCTGTTACTAAATTATTATTTCTAATTACATAATTTTTTACTAAGTTCTTGAAGACAGAAATGCTGAGATTACTATCCCAAAAAGGAAATTTATTAATTTAAAAATTAAATGCATTTCTTTTATCAAAGATATCTGTTACTATTTTGTTATCTATAATTTTTATATCTAGATCTAGAAATTCTGCAGCTAATTCGTTGTCATTAGTTTTTATAAGTTTTAAATAATCAGGATAGAAGTCAATATATGGCTTAAGGTCTATTTCTTTATTGAATAATATTAAATCATCTATATAACGGGATAATATACTATGGCTATAATTAGTAAAATCTTTCTCACAGTAGTGAAGGTAAATATTTGCTAAACTATTGCTAGCTGGACCTCCTTGCGGTAATCCTTTAATTTGATGGAAAATCCTATTATCAAAAAAGATATAATTTTCTTTTAGAACAAGAGTAATAAGATTTTTAAAATTATTAATGTTAATATCTTTTTAAGATCAAAATCTTTACACATATTTACTAGGGTATTAGTCAAATCTTCAATATCTATACTATTAAATAAATTCTGGAATAAATTCTGGACTAGTTATTTCTACATCTTTAATTACATTTAATATCTCTACACTATTATTTCCTATAATTGTATAATTTTGCTTATTTAAATTCTCTATCACGGTCTGTATGTATTTTTGAAAGAGTTTGCTATGTTTTGTAATATAAGTATTGCAGCCATTAGTAACGCTTCTGAATTTCAGAGGACTCTTGTGAAATTTTGGTGTTAGAAAGATGTGAGGATAATCTTTTCTAATATAATTAATTCCCAGTTTTTTATGTAAGGCTTGAATTCTATTAGAAATTTCTCTTTCACCTAATTTTGTCTCATTATAAATATCACTGTTAATAAAATGATCATTAAGTAATTTTTTGTAAAAATATTTACAAATTATAGCAAAGTTACTGCGCACTTTGTCTATATAGACAATTACAAATTCTGTTTGCAACTCTTTAATTTGTCTTTTAATATCAGGATATCTAATATAATCATTAGATTTAAAATTATAGTTAAAAAGATCTTATAATGTTTTTTGTCAATATTCACTAAATGCCTATAGAGGCAGACTATATTTAATATAAATTTCTCAATATCTTTTTTTAATTTGCTTTTTAATAATTTCATTACTATTAGCTATAGCCAAGCGATGCTTTATACATTTACTCATTAATTCTCTAAGTTTTTCATTTCCAACAATATTCAAATCTCCAGTAATTACATGTCCATGATCTTCATTCAAGAAATTATTATATTTTATACACTTGCAATCATCACTCGTATTACTTTATATATATATATATATATATTTCAAAAAAATTATATTTCATTTTGGTCTGTGGTGAAAGAGAGAATGAAAGATAGAATAATACAATTTTCTCTTTGGAACATAACTATTCTTCATTGAACTGGACTGCTAATTTTTTAAATTAATCATCTACTCTATTAAAATTCGAAGGTAAACAAACGTATGTATGTATGTATGTATGTCCCTCTATCTTCTCACGAACCGCAGAACGGAGAAGCGCGCGGAAGGTACCAAAAGATGGGGAATAATCCAGGGAAGCCATTTCGGCCATTTAAATTTCGAAATTTTAATTAGTGAAAAAGATATTAATTAAAAACTAACTGACAACAATGCTTTTCATTGTTTGGGATACTTTATAACAATACTTTTCATTGTTACAGCGCAATTCAAAATACTTTTTATTGTTGAAGTCGTTTACTTTAAAGAACATTGTTACAACAACAATAAAAAAGTGACGCTAACAGAAATAAAAAAAAAATGTATTGTTGAAAGTGTATAAATTCTTTTTTTTATCCCGTGATATAACGTCCAACAGAATCATTTTAACGAATTTGCAGGCGTGTTTTGGTTCTGTAAAGTTATGTGCCGAAAGATATAGATTAGTTATGTTAGTGATTTTAATCATTATTCATTGATTTGATCAAGTTTAAATATTTGTTGAAGCTTCTATTTTAAGCTGATATTTGGAGGTTACTATTTTTGATTTGTTCAATTCTCGCTTTTTCCGATGCCTAAAAGAAAAAGAGGAATTACAGGGGATGCCGCCAGTAGACGGGAGGCAATTAGAAAACGTGAAAGGAGAGTTGTTGAAACTGAAGAAGAAAGAAGCCGCCGATTGTCAACTATGGCACAACGTGGTCAGGACAGAAGAGTGGAAGAAACAGAAGAACAAAGAAATAGCCGATTGTCAGACATGGCACAACGTGGTCAGGAGAGAAGAGCCGAAGGAACAGACGAACAAAGAAATAGCCGATTGTCAGCCATGCTACAACATGCAAGAGAACGCCGTCTAAATATTATTGAAGGACAAAATCACCATCAGATACAAACTTTTTATGCAGCTAGAACTGTTCTGAACTGAAGAACACAACTGTGGAGAAATGGACAATCTTTGTCTGAAATGCGGAGGGTTGTATTTCCGGGTTGAAATGAATACCAGAGGAATTTACACTCATTGTTGTCATAATGGAAATATAATTGAGCAGGCTTCAATTTATCCAGTGGAAATGAAAGGATTGATGGATGGCTCCGATGAATTATCAGTTCATTTCAAAAATAACATAAGGTCGTACCAGTGCTTCAATGGGTGCACAGATTGTACCGGCTACAGGGAGAGGAGCGTATTGCTTCAGAATTCATGGCCAAATTTATCACAGGACCTCTCATCTACACCCAGCTGAAGCAGGAGGTGAAAACACTAATACAACACACTTCAACAATATTATAACACACATTAGGCATGTGTCACGTGACCTCAGGTATTATTCGATTTAGCCTGTGCAAAGCCGGGCCATACAGCTAGTCTATCCTATTAAAATTCGAAGGTAAACAAACGTATGTATGTCCTTCTATCTTCTCACGAACCGCCGAACGGAGAAGCGCGCGGAAGGTACCAAAAGATGGGGAATAATTCAAGGAATCCATTTCGGCCATTTAAATATCGAAATTTTAATTAGTGAAAAAGATATTAATTAAAAACTAATTGACAACAATGTTTTTCATTGTTTCGGATACTTTATAACAATACTTTTCATTGTTGCAGCGCAATTCAAAATTTATTTTATTGTTGAAGTCGTTTACTTTGAAGAACATTGTTACGACAACAATAAAAAAGTGACGCTGACAGAAATAAAAAAAATGTATTGTTGAAAGTGTATAAATTCTTTTTTTTTATCCCGTGATATAACATCCAACAAAATCATTTTAACGAAATTAAAAGGACCAATGGCGGCTCGTATCTTGTATCCGTGGGGTTTTGTTTCTGTAAAGTTATGTGCCGAAAGATATAGATTAGTTATGTTAGTGATTTTAATCATTATTCATTGATTTGATCAAGTTTAAATATTTCTGGTAGCTTCTATTTTAAGCTGATATTTGGAAGTTACTATTTTTGCTTTGTTTCAATTCCTTTTTCCGATGCCTAAAGAAAGAGGAATTACAGGGATCTTCCAGTAGAGGGAGGCAATTAGAAAACGTGAGAAGGAGTTATTTGAAACTAAAAGAAAAAACCGATTTCAACTATAGCTGAACGTAGGACAGAAGACGGAAGAAACAAGAACAAAAAATAATAGCCGATTAGAGACAGTGGCAATGGCAGGAGAGAAAGGAAGAACCGAAGAACAGAAGAACAAAGAATAGACGAGTTGGCAGTAATGGGACAACGTAGCCAGCAGAGAAGCAGCAAGAAACAGACGAACAAAGAATAGCATTTGCAGTAATGGGACAACATGTGAAGAAAAGGAAGAACCAGAAACACAAGAACAAAGAAATAGCCGATTGGCAATAATGGCACAACGTGGCCAGGAGAGAAGAGCCGAAGGAACAGACGAACAAAGAAATAGCCGATTGTCAGCCATGCTACAACATGCAAGAGAACGCCGTCTAAATGTTATTGAAGGACAAAATCACCATCAGATACAAACTTTTTATGCAGCTAGAACTGTTCTGAACTGAAGAACACAACTGTGGAGAAATGGACAATCTCTGTCTGAAATGCGGAGGGTTGTATTTCCGAGATGAAAAGAATACCAGAGGAATTTACACTCATTGTTGTCATAATGGAAATATAATTGAGCAGGCTTCAGTGTATCCAGTGGAAATGAAAGGATTGATGGATGGCTCCGATGAATCATCAGTGCATTTCAAAAATAACATAAGGTCGTACCAGCGCTTCAATGGGTGCACAGATTGTACCGTCTACAGGGAGAGGAGCGTATTGCTCCAGAATTCATGGCCAAATTTATCACAGCACCTTGGCACAGGGTTTTGGTAATTGATATAAAGAAACAGGGAAAATTAAATCGCTCATATAGGGTTTTTACTAAAACTATTGTTTTCTATGAGGTTTCACTTTTAGATTTCATGTACTCAGTGCATCTTGCTTCATGTGTATATAAACTGGAGGCGGGCATATGAAAAAATACGGATTCCGATCAACGCTGGGTTATCTCATTCCTTCCGTACTAAAGTCAGACAAAAAATAATTCCGGAATCGTAATTTTATAAAATAAAGATTATTTTTGCGATTTTTTAAAAGTATATTTTGAAGCCTTTACGCGGACGGAATGATTGAACCGCTCTTTTCTCCTTATTTATTTAGGAGAGAATGTTGGGCATGTGTCACATGATCTCACTTTTTCTCTCCGTCAAGGAATGACGCATTATTTGAGATAGCCCGTGCAACGCCGGGTCACGTAGCTAGAAAAAAAATAAATAAAAATAAAATAAAAATAAAAATAGAATAAAAAAGTGACGCTGACAGAAATAAAATATGCATTGTTTGAAGTGCATAAATTCTTTTTTCATACCGTTATATAACGTCAAACAGAATCATTTTAACGAATTTACAGGCGTGTTTTGTTTCTGTAAAGTTATGTGCCGAAAGAAATAGATTAGTTATGTTAGTGATTTTAATCATTATTCATTGATTTGATCAAGTTTAAATATTTCTGGTAGCTGCTATTTTAAGCTGATATTTGGAAGCTACTATTTTTGCTTTGTTCAAATCTCGCTTTTTCCGATGCCTAAAAGAAAAAGAGGATTTACACAGGATGCTGCCCGTAGACAGCAGGCAATTAGAAAACGTGAAAGGAGAGTTGCTGAAACTCACCAAGAAAGAAACCATGGCACAACGTAGTCTGGACAGAAGAGCGGAAGAAACAGAACAAAATAATAGCCGATTGTCAGTAATGGCACAATGTGGCCAGGATAGAAAATCCGAAGAAACAGAAGAAAAAATAAATAGCCGATTGTCATACATGGCACAGACATGGATATTTGTCTTTTGCAAGACAAATATCATGCTTATCTGTTTTCATTTATAAGCATAAGAATTCTCGCGTTTTCATTCAAACCAAAGTGCTTTATGGTAGTAAAAAGGCTAGAACTGAAAGCTTTAATCCATCAAGAGAGGATTCAAAACAGATTTACGTTTGTTGGGGAAGCTTAGTGACAATATTTGAAGGGAAAAAAAAACAGAGGCTGGCATATGAAAAAATGTGGATTCCGAGAAACGCTGGGTTATTAACTATAAGGTAATTAAAAGGTTGGATTTAAAAATTTTAATTAAACAATATAGGATTCAAAGGAGTTTTTACATTTTGGAGGGAACGGAACGTTTACGTTAGCGACAATAAAAATATAACCAACAGCGACAATAAAAATATATCGACAATAAAAAATAAACCGGAGGAGGGCATATGAAAATTAGTAATAAAAAGACTAGATTTTAAAGAATATTTACATTTATTGGGGAAAGTAAGTGACAATATTTGTTGAAAAAAAACGGAGCCGGGCATATGAAAAAATATGGATCCCAAGGCCTCACTTCTCTCCGCCGGGAATATCCCATTATTCAAGATTGCCCGTGCAACGCCGGGTCATGTAGCTAGTAGCAATTAAAATATTACTAAAACTATCTGGTAATTTTTATTCAAAATATTTAATCGTAATCTAACGGCTTTTCTTAAAAATATGAAATTCACAGTTCTCAACTTTTGAAAATTTTCAATGTTGAAACAATATCTTTTACATTCGTTCTGCAATTAAATGACGATATTTTACAAAAATATCCTTTATTCTGGGTTAAATGTGTAAATAATTACATATTTTACCTCTAACCGAAAAAATTATTCGGTTTGTTTTACTGGAACGAACAGGGCGGGCCGAAGGGAGGTGTGAATGGTGCGACCGCACTAGGCCCCGCATTTTCTAAAGGCGCCGCGCAGCTGACTGATTTTGTCTTCTTATTTTTTAAAATTTTAATCCGAATATACATACATACCGATTAAAATAAAAAAATAATAAGAAGAGGAAGTATGAATAAATCATACATGTGTGATATGTCGAATTAAGAACTAGATGAGTTAGTCCGAGGATCGTAGCTTCAACAGGATCGACAAAGAGTTGGAAACGAAATATCGATATCAATGATCCTGGTAATTGGCCGGAAATTATAAACGATAAATTTAGAACGGCTATCGAATAAAATGGTACGACATAAGTAAAAAAACTACGATTTTCCGAATGATAAAACTAGCAGAAGGTTTTCTGAAATTATTTAAGAAAATGAAAGAATGAGGAACATCAAGAACAAATTTGGGATGGTTACTCTCCTCAAAATACAAAGATGCCACATTGTGCCACTCTTAACCGGACTTCAATTTCGCGATTACAAAGTCACGAAAGATTAGAATATCATTTACAAGCTATATATAAATTGTTACAATTTAAAAAGAATTTCAAACTGGGAAACACTACGACAGAAAACATGAAACAATAACTAGAAAAACGAAACACACTGTGTAAAATGTGTTTATGAATGAATCTGGCTTCTATTTTATTTATCAGATCATAATTTGGCATTCAAAGGAAATAGCGATGCTTTATATAAAACAAACAAAGGTAATTTCTTAGATCTCATAGAATTACTTTCAAGATTTCATCCAATCATGCAGCAACATTTGGATCGTTGTGTGAAATCAGCGTCGCATTCCTATTTATTTCATAGAATACAAGACGAGCTTATTACTGCTTTGGCTAAAAAATTAAAAAGTAAATAATATATTTAAATAAAAAAGCTAAGTATTTTGCAATTTTATTAGATTGCACTCCAGAGCCATCAAGAACAATTATCTGTTATTTTAAGACATGTTAATGTAGTTGACTCTGAAAGTGATGTGAGTATACAAGATCGATTTTTTTGTTTTTAATCGGTAAAAGACTCGACAGGAAAAGAGTTATCAGTGAAAATTGAAAGCCTATCACAGAAAAAGAGAAATGATATTTGGGGAACATTGTGTGGACAGTGGTACTGTAACTAGGGTTACATACGTCCGGATTTCAAGCTCACGTCCGGACTAATGACATATCCGTATTTACGCCAGTGAATGCGACGAGAAAAATTTGGTTGTAATAGAGGGCGTTTTCACAAAAGCCAACGTCATTCCGCCAATGAAAGAAAATTCATTGTTTACATCGATTGTTGAAAAAGTGGACGAGTCTCTTTATCCGTGCACCAGTTCAAACTGAAAATTAAAAGTTTTGGCAGTTTTGTTTTAATTCTCTTTTTCATTAATGCAATTTTGACTTACCAAACATTAATAAGAATCTTATATTCTTTGCATTCTGACGTCTTAAATCCCCCCCTCCAAATTCTGTGCTATTGTTATGAGCTGTTCTTAGAGACATTTCCAAACCTTTATCTCTGCAAATTAATTTTTTGTGACTTATGAAAGCACATATATAATATTATATATGCCATTAATATATATTTTTGCAAGTTCTATAATGTTCTGGGATATATTGAAAAACCTCTCATATATCTTACTTAAAAACGACTGTCGGAAACGACGTGGGAATGTCGCTTCGAAAGTGTGAAATCTGTGAGACCACACTCAAGAATCACAATTTTCTCTAGATTTGAATTTTATTTATGAATATACTATTGACATGAGAAAAAAACCCTAAATCCAATCAATCGAAAATAAATTTAATTTCAAAATTTTTATTAAGTTTAGTTATCTGGTATGACATACTGAATGAGGTAAATATTGCTGGTAAGTAATTGGTACTGAAGTAAGTAAATTTCAAAATTATAATATAGGTATTGGTATGCAAATTCCCATTAAAAAGGCATTTTAAATTTTTTTGAAAGGGATTGTGCATCGGAATTCATATCTTCTTTTAATAACTGCAAAGGAAATAGTGGAAGAGTTAGGTAAAAGTTACACCTGAATGTAAAAGTAAAAGAACTTGATGAAAAAAAAATAGTTTTGATTGTATGGAAATGATCAGCTATGTCATCTGTCAAAGAATAATTCCAATTTCAATATTTTCTAGACATAATCTATAGTGACATTTTTTTAAGGAAAGATTAGAAATTTATAACTGGTATGGGACATCATAGGAATTCTTATGTAATGAGGAAGATATTCACAAACTGTCTGAAAAAGGCAGACTTAAATGCGACTTTGCAAGACAAAATAGATTGCATTGATTTATTCAAAAAAATTAATTTATCTGAACTGTATTCAAATTGTGTATGTGTGTGTGACTATTCTGAAAAAATATATTGACCTTATCATTGACCGTCGAATCTGCAGAAAAATCTTTCTCATGATTCAAAATAATATATTTTTTTATTATTTTGAATTATTTTTATAAAGTTAACATTTAAATTACTTTCAAAATCGTTCATAAATCAAATAATTTAATTAATTATCATTTTCACGTATTTTTTAAAGACTTAACATACCAATTTGTGCAGTGTAATAAAAAGGAAAATGCAATAAATTATTTTGTTTTACGAAATTAGTTTCAAGGCCTCGCAAATAAACCTTGCACCAGGCCCCGCTTTTGTTCGGGCCGGCCTGGGAACGAATATTGTACATATTCAACAGCGAATACTCGCTATATTGTCATCCAAGTAGAATCCAGTATTCTTATCCCAAAAATCCTCTGCGTTTCAACACTCTGCTTTAACTTCGACAGCGCCCTCTATTGGTGTCAATCTGAACTCCTTTTGCTTCTCTACTTTTCTCTCCTCTTAATTTCTTTATGAAACTTATTTCACTATCTACCGGCATCAACCAAACATATACAAATTTAGTGATATGAATTCTCCAAACACGACAGTGCACTTCAGAAGTATTAATTAAAATTCTAGGGGAATCATCATTGAAATTTTTTCTTCAAAGCCTGAAGATGAGAGTGACAAATTTGCCAGATGTTCCCCTTATGCGCCAGCAGATAAGATTGATATATGACACACAAAACAAAGTGCGATAAAAGTTATTGTTTTTAAACACTTTTATTTAATTTGATTTGCTTCGTATTTGCAAGAATGATATTTTGTAATCGATTTTTAACTCACTTGCTTGTGTGCTGGAGGTAGCTAGTAGACTTGTGTATTTTCGATGACAATACTACATTTTAATATTTCCGATGCTTAATTATCAGTTGATCATGAATAAAATTAAATTTTGATTCCGTACCCATGGTGCCACCTGGTAGTGATTTTGAGAAATAATAGATTTCAAGATTGAAATGTAAAAAAATAATTTAAATTTAAAAAATTCTGCTCTTTAACACATTAATAAAAAGGTGTTTTTAAAAACTATTTTAATTAAATTTATTTATTGAAAACACTCTATTATCGTTCCTGTTTATAACCAACTTAATTAAATCTTTTTCAAGAACATCATCAGGACGGTTTTCTTCTATAAATTATCTTGAAAACTTAATTTATTTATTAGCTGTTACCATGATAATAATTTTCAAACCAGTTCAAATGCTTTTCCAAAGCAGTCAGCTTATTCGCTACCTTTCTATTAATATTAACTAGAAAATGGTAGGTTCTAGAATATTTATCGACCTATTAAAACGGCGTCAAAATTTCTATTCAATAACCTCAGGCATCGTTCATAAATAGGTGTTGGCTAATTCATTCTATAAACTTTATAATAATCGTGTTGAAAACTTCATTATTTCAAAGTTACAACAGTAATATTTGCTTGGTAAACAGTCCGAAATGTAAATTGCAAATCCCTGCTTGACTACAGCATAATAAATTGTGCTCTAGTCTGACAGGATGGTAAATTAAACCAGAGAGGACACTTTGGCCCCTCCACGACTGACAAACATTTGAAATTAACAATAATCGCTTTCGTCAGAGCGAATTTATTGGTCCCACGAGAGAGGTAAATGTTACCCTCCCTTTTCAAAACACAATCATTAATGTCAGTTTATATAAAGGTAAGTTTTGCTAGTATGAAATGTTCTGAAAACATGTTCAATTCTTTACACTTGTAGCCCCTATGAACGAGAAAGGAGAGCAAATACTTTTCCTGTCTTAACGTAGTTGTGTTGCTAAATGAATCGTTGTGAAAGTTTTGATTAAAAATATTGAACTGTTGCAGACTCAATGGAAATGAGCGATCAAAGTTGATGGTTCATATGTGCCACGAATCGTCAATGAAGTTATGACAGTAGATTGATTACTAAATTCAAACTGTTAGAACCATTTCCCATATTACAAAAGCTTGTTTTTTGTGTGTTAATAAGGAATCACTCTTCATAGCTTCCAACTTGCGATATGAAATTTAATCCTGTTAATGAATATACTCAGTAGAAACTACTATGCGTTTTTTAAACTCATGTCAGCCCACTCACTCAAAGGATTTAGAGTGTTTTAAAGAACTACTATGCTTACGATCTTCTGCTAATTGATGAAAGACTTTACCATAAGAGTTCGAGACTAGAGCACCAAATATTTGATGCCAACAATGGTTTAGAGATAGCTCTAGTTCTTCAGTTAGGAAAACAGTTAATTGTGGGACAAGTTATGCTTTCATTATTCGATCGTATAAAGAATAAAAAGACAACTTCAATTTAAATTATGTGTTTTCTTTCATCGACAGGTTCATCCGTTCCACCAATATTATATTTATCAAAATTAGTTTAAAACTCTTTCTATGGCCGTGGGAAGTATAATTCCCACAAAGTTCATCAATTTTTAATTGCTGTTTTTAAGGTTGGCTTATGTTTTCGCCAAATTTTTCGATGAAGCAAAAACCTAAATGTTCCAATTTCTTATTTCAAACCATAACGAATTGTATTGAGATGGTAATTAATTATTAATTGATAAAATTAATTAACAAAAAATTAATGTCATCCACTAAGTTAAACGAATTTCATTTGTTAAATTAATCTCAGTCCCAAAGTTATATTATTACACTACTATTAGAAATAATGGCTCGTTAAAGGGTTAATGGATTTTTATGTAGCCTAAAATGTATTTTTTTTTATCTAATCATGAAAAAATTATTTACTATTTGGCAAAAAGTACTTGTTGCAGTTTTTCAATTGATTGTTGAAATTGGGTACCTTGGAAGTATCTGGATTCAGAAAGGGCACCGAGAATCAAAAAAGTTTGGGAAGCACTGACTTAGCTTATTAAACATGATTTAAGATATCTGTATTTTCACTCCATTTCTAGAAAAATGATCTTGTAACATTTTGAAACTATTTTAATAACAATGAATTATGATTTATAATTTAAGAGCACTAACTTAGATAAGATTTTCTGAAAGGCGATTTATTAAAAATAAGATAATTAATCTATCTAAAGAGCCATTAAGGAATTAATGTCTTTTTTTCTCTGATCTTAAGTCTTAAATTTCAGGCAGGAAGTTATTTAGGATTTTCATTTTTCTGAAGCAAGTTACGAAATTGTAAAAATGTTGAAGTTTCATTTAGGGATAACTCAAGATTTTAAGTAATATGCTTGCAATTATTCTTTGGCGTAAAATGTTAAATATTAGAGAGAGTAGTAATTAAAAATTACCTTTGGGCATTTTTCTTGGGGAAGATTAAAAATTTAATGTGAAGCTAATACTTTGATAAAATGTTTCAACAATTTTCAAATAATTTTTTTAAATGAATACAATTATTGTTCTTTGATGGATTATTCCTTTTCTTTATAAATGAAAAGGAGGAAGCACAACAACAAAAAAATATGGAGAGTACAACAACAAGAAATTAACGTCCGTTTTAAAATAACACGAAGACAATTTCGGGACGAACTTCGTAATTTTGATTCGTCCTCAGATGATGAAGACAATTCCTGAAACGGTACTCCACTCCCTAAAATCCCACATCACATCCATTGGAGGACATTTAAACTCGACGAATTTAATGCAAACTATGCTCTTGGGAGGAATCAGGTCTTGAACCTGTGATCCTCAAACCTCAGAGTAGAGATGTAGTGGAGCCGGAACGCCGTTCAAGTACTGCCTTTCTTTACAAGAAATAAATAAGAAATAATTGTGAGAACGTCCTTAGAACAGAGCAGTTTTTGTCACTCTGGATAGAGCGTCCCAGCACTGCTTTTAGAGCGTCCCGGCGCTGCTTTTAGAGCGTCCCGGCACTGCTTTTAGAGCGCCCCTGCACTG
>BGPR01000872.1:277743-345257 GCA_013235015.1 Araneus ventricosus
AGCGCCCCTGCACTGCTTTTAGAGCGTCCCGGCACTGCTTTTAGAGCTTACTGGCACTGATTATTTTGCGACTACACTACTGCCTCAGAGCCTAAATTCGCCCACCAAGTCATTGTAACCCGAACAAGAAAGGGAGCTTCAGTCAGTAGTAGTCTAAAAAATTGTATTTAACTTAAGCTAACTTTTGAGTGAAAGTTTGAAAAGTCATTTGTCATTTAAAAACACTTAAACTTTTAAATCATTTGTCATCTACTAAACACTTTTATTTAACTTGGATTATTTCATGTTTTATAAAAGGAATTTTCAATCTATTTTTAATTCACTTCCGGCATTGCAAGACGATTGACACTTTGTGCCCTTCTGTATTTTCTAGGAAAAGATTTTATGTATCAGTTAATCGTTAATTAAATTAAATTTTGATTCCATAGAGTGGTGTCACCTGGCAGTGAGTTTGAGAAAATACATCTCAAAATTAAAATACAGAAAATAATTACAATAAAAAGAATTTCTGCTCTATAACACACTAATAAAACTTAAAAAACTTTTGAAGTAAATTTATTTTAAACCTCAATAATAGATCTGAGAAAAATAGATATAAATTTTAAAGTTCTTTAGAACATACAGACATTTAACCGAGTTTACTTTTATCCCTAAAATCCCACTTCTACTTTTGGATAATTTTGATTATCATAGGGATATATTTTTCGGCAGTGCTTTGGGTGTCTCAAGGTATGGTATTGAGTATTGATATTGGATCAGATCGCAAGTTCGAGACTCCGTGTATTTGAGCATAGTTCACATTGAATTGTGTCGCCGATGGTCGAATATTCTCGTTGAAATTTGGAGAGTAGGATACCGCCTAACGTTTTTATATTCGTTACCTGAATACTGTCTAAAGTTAGGCGAAACATTCCCAAACAGATCTTGTAAAGTTTCAAAACAGGATATAAATCTAATAAAACTAAACATGTTCCATCGATGCATATTCTAAGAAATGAATTAAATATTTTAAATCACAAAAACAAGGATTTAGTTTATAAATTTTTAAAATTCACCTAATAATTCAGCCAAATATTTCATAAAAGTTTGGAACACTAATTCGAAGCTTTAAAAATCTACGGAAATAATATATCAAAATGTGAAACGTTAATTCAAAATTACGCTATTCTGTGAAATTAATTAATTCATTAAAATCTCGAGATTATTAGTTTGCAAATCGAAAACAGATTCGACTCCAAGAAAAAATGCATAAAAAAGACGAGCAAATAATTCTTTCCTTACTATCTTCTTAATTAGTTTTACTACATATTTTATTTTTCTATTTCTTCGTTGGAGAAATTCTTTTCTCTGGTACAATAGAGCAAAGAAGTGAAAAAAAGTAGAACTCGAGAAAGGAAGCAAATTCAGAAATACTTCTCAAAGTACTTTATTAGCAGGTTTTTAATCCAGAAAAAGAATGCATGCAATTCTAAACTGAATTCTTCTGCTTCTTCGGCATTTTTAATGAGAAAATTTATCTTCCAAGAATACTTGTGGAACTGAAGATTTTACAAGAGAAAAACAGAATACTGTCTTTTTTATTTGCACATAAGAATTTTTTTCATAAAATTTGATACATTAATAAAAAATTGAAATCAATTAAATAATTATTGAACTGAAAAAAATTAGAACTTTTATTCGAAAGTTCTAGTGTTTTAGACAAATAAGTAAGTTCCAAATAATACAACTAAATATTTTACAATAAATACTACTGCGCATGAAACAACTCATGATATTTTCATAATAAATTACTAACGATATTTGTATTCCTGACATTCGTAGTGTTTAGATATATAAAATACCACATTGACCTGATGTTCTCTCTGCAAATATTAAATGCCTGAAAACTAAGTTGCAAGTATTTAAAGTTCAAAATATATTGTTCAGTTTTTGAGGAAGCATCAACCACATACTGCTAAAACAGTTTATCACATGCATGAATTATGATGAAACCTTCAATAATCGCCAATTTATTATTAAAGAATTAAAGCTGCGTAATACTTTTCCATTCGGTTGAACTTACATTAACTTGACGACCACTGTACAGTTGGGTTTTCCGAAAAAAAATCAAAAATTTTTTTGAAATCGTTATACCGCCGAAACGTTGCTAATAGGCGAGAAATGAAATGAGGAAAAAAGTTAGGAAATTAATTGATATCTTCCGCTCCCGCAAGAGCCTTAAATGTTGTAAAAAGGGGCAAAAATCAACTTATTTTGAATAATTTTTGGAATTTGAAATTTTTCTCTATCTGTTTAATATCGTTTTTCTTGTTAAGTATTCAACATCTTAAGATTAATAAAAAATATTGTCAAAATCGGTCATTCCCTTCCAGTCGTACATCAATTGCGAAGTTATTGTACGTATTGAAAATGGGCTCTGATAGGGGTTGCGAGGGTGTCTTTGTTTCTTTGCTCTACTCCTTCTTCCTCTCGTGCAAACCCTCTAAAATGATGCCCTGCTGAACAGCTTGTGGCTCTTGTCAGTTAGTTTCAACAGTTATACTCTATTTGGCTGGCGGTGTGAAATTTAAGTATCGCATTATGGCCGCATCGAAGAAATTCTTCACATGACATGAATTTGAATGCCCTATATTTGGTAGCCCTAAAGATTTTGTGTCAAATAAGCTTTCTACATACGAGGATGTCATTCGATGTTGTTTTCAAAAAAGGTTTAATTTATCTATCGAAGCTAACAACAAGTTCGTTAGTTTCTCAGAAGTTGCAAGCATAGTGGGTCGCAAGATAATGGATGTGTTGGAGAGAGCCTCTATCCCGACAGTTTCTGAAAAAAGGATTGCCCAACTTACTAATGCATACTACAAATTACGGAGGTAGTACAATCGAGATAAAATTAAAGCTTTTTTTAAACGAAAACTTAACGTTTTCAAGGAAAAATCCATTTTGGTTTTTGATGTAGCAACTTGCAAATGCCCCATTATTGTGAAGTGTACTTGTAACAAAACCCCAGATTTGTGTGAATGTGAGATTTCTATAAACTTCAAATGTAAAAAAACCGAACGAAATACCTGTTATTGAGTTGAGATTTGTTTATTTACTAAGAATACATAGAATAGGAAAAATCGGAGGAGTAGACACACAAGAAACTTAAAAAAAATGGCAAAAAGATTTGAAAGGCAGTCTCGTAACCTTCAGTTAACTTCACATGATATTTCGAAGCCTTCATGTTCACAGTCAACTGTCAGTGAACATGAAAGTGAAGAAGAAGATATTTCTAATGAAAACAAAATCATCGACAAAAATTTTAATCTTGAAAAACAAGTCCTCTCAAATTGGCAGATGAGAGTGAACTTAAAGTCTACTTCATTAATCAGTGATCGTTACGGCGTATCAGATAGGTGCAACCGCCGCGATTGCATCAAGCGTTCTGCAAAATGCCGGCCTAATTACTGATTCCGATTCGTCCCATGTTGTAGAAAAAAACAAAATAAGGAGGGGAAAAACTCTTCTCGATACTGAATTGCAGGGCGAACCTGACAAACAATTGCATGGTTTATACTTTGATGGTAGGAAGGACGAGACTTTGGTAATGGAAGAAACCCATTCCAAAAGATTCCGTAGCGTTCGAAAGTATGAGCACTACTCCCTTATTCAAGAACCTGATTCGATGTACATCGGCCAAGTTTCCGCTCCTTCAGGATCGGAAAATATTGCCTCCACTATAATTTCATATTTGAACGGCCGTGGACTTTCGCTTAAAAATTTAGTAGTAAAATGATGTGACGACACAGAAGTTAATACAGGCTTGAAGAAACGTGTAATTCGCCGAATTGAAGAAAGCGTTGGGAGGCCATTGCAATGGACAATTTGACGCCTTCATTTCAATGAGCTACAGTTTCGTCATTTATTTCAGTACTTAGACGGCAACACCAGTGGTCTTAAATTCATAAGCGGACCAATTGGTAAACATTTAAGTGACTGTGAGAAGAGTCCAGTGATTGGCTTTCAGATTATTGACTGTTCGATCCCCGATATTGACAGGAAAACACTATGTAAAGATCAACAATATCTTCTCGATATTTCTATTGTTATAAAATAAGAGAAATGTATTGAAGAGTTTGCTGTTCGTGATCCTGGCCAACTATCACATTCCAGATTGTTATTAACAGCAGAGTACTCAGACTGTATATGAGTGAACAAATTCCCTCGGAACAATTTCAAGAAATTGTTTCATTTATTTTTAACTCATATATGCCACAATGGTTCAATATTAAAATCGGGAAAACCTTCACTGATGGCCCCAAGCACATTTTTAATGCAATTGAAACTCGGTACCCTCCTGAGAGCTTACTTAAAATTATTGACCCTGTAATAGAACGCGACGGAATTTTTGCTCATGCTGAAAATCTGATGTTGACCATGATACTGTTTGATATAAAACACATCAGAGAACTCGGTGTTCGACAAATTTTAAAGGCTAGGCAGTCAGTCGCAAAGAGAAAAACAATCAAAAGTTTCAGACCGCCAAAATTCAATTTTGAAGCTTAGGAATACACGGAAATTATTGATTGGAATGATTGTAATTTAACTCCTCCTTCGCTGTTGCAAGACATTAGTGATGATGAAATGAATTCACTTATTCAATCTGGTGCAGTACCTGAATGGGACGTGAAAGGATTCAAATGTCACACACAAGCAGTTGAAAGATGTGTCAAACTAGTATCAGAAGCATTGCGGAAAGTTTGGGGAGCAGAGTCCACAGACGGTTTTATCAGAACAGCGCTATTGTCAAGATCTGCAGTACCTGAATTCACTCATAAATCAGATTTCCAGGCACCATCCGGCGAGAAGAAAGAGTAAAAAACTGATTTAAAAAATTTAAGAGAGATAAATATGTGTTTTAATAGCTAAAATGATTCCATAAAGGTCTGTAAATTTTTGTTGCTCTTTGTGTTTTTTCCATTTGTTCCTAACGAATAAATAATATCGTCACAAATAATATCACTGAAATGCCAATATCTTTCGGGATTTAAACGGGATTCAACTGGATTTTTTTAAGTTTCTCTATATATCTGGCTTTAAAGTTATAAAAGAAAAATCTACGTCTCGCACATGCGCAGTAAAAATTGTTTAGTACAAATACTCATATTTCCTCCAATATTCAATGTATTTACTTCCAATTTTAATACAATATTTCTGTAACATATTGTCGAGTTTTCTGCAAGTTTCATATGATTGGAATGAAAACTTTGCATGTTACAAGCAAAACACCATCAGGGAAAATTTAGGATTTTCTAAAGAAACCTTTATATTTTCCCACATATTTGTGCTATATTTACGAAAATGCATGTAAATATTATACATATCAAACTTGATAATTGATGAAAGTTTCATCTCGTTATCAGCTTTCTGTGAAACGTGTTGAGTTGAAATCCTTTTCCGTCTTCATCACTTTCTGGTCCCCCCCCCCAATTGCCCTCGTAACCGAATCTTCACTGTAAAATGTGTATGATAGTCGATTTTATGTCCCACGATTCTCCAGAACTGATTTCGATCCATAGTTTTTGTATTAATTGTACATTTCTAGCATTTTACGAAATGGTCCTTAATTTTTGCACATCAGTGTAGTAAAATCTTTTGTTTACCAATCTTGTTTGTCACTAATTCTGTTATTGCATTGCACTGAACAGGATAAGGAATTTGTGTGGAATCCTTAAACATCTCAAGTAATCTATGGATTCTAAGTCAAATCAAGATGACATCACATTCCTAGAACAGAATGTGTTGTCTAATTAGGTAGTAGGGAAGCTTCAAGTGTTAAACAAACCATTTTTGGACATAAATATCCCATCACGAGCATGAAGCTACGGTGGCCTGGTGGTAAGGTCTCGACTTCGGTCCCAGTTCCAGGTTCGAAACCCGATTCCATTGAAGATTCGTCTTTTTGGGGCCTGCTACACGCTAAAGCATACGTAGAGGTTGAAATGTCCTCCCGCTGGTGTGGTGCGTAAGCTTGGAGAGGGGTTGCCGTCTCAGATGTCATCATCGCCGTCTGACAGCGTTTCAGAATTTATCACGTTTCGTCCCAAAATAGTCCTCGTGTTTCTTCAAGATGGGACGTTAATATAACTAAACTAAATCATTACCATTGTCAGTACGGTTTTCTTCAATGTGTTACTGTTATGCACAGGAAGCGAGTTTGCCAATATCACTTGTTAGTCTCGTAAAGTAGAGACAGGCAGCTTGAGTAATACTGGTTATGAAGAGCTGCTAGATAAGCTAAAAGCGTCCTGACTTATTGCATGCAGTGGAATTTCTATGAAATGGAGCATTTTTAGAAATGACGAATCGTATGATTTAAAATAGACATTTATTAGACGACCAAATTTAAGAACATATTTACATATCACATCTTATAGTAAAGCAACAGCTTACAGCTGAAGTCTCTCCGAGGAGAGAATGCTTAGAGAACCGTAGGTCTCTCTCCTCCCCAATGACATAGTAGAGACATATATACTCTAATAATCATCTACATATCAGCTGCGGGAATCGGATAGACAACGTCATACGATTCCGATTAAATAGCTGCTAAAAATGGATGTCAAGTGAAGTGATTAATTTAAAGAAAGAATGCTTCAAATCTTAGAATAAAGGTACGAGAGACAATTTAGAAAGGATGCAAGCTTCTTAGCTTAAAAATGCGGAATTTCCCAACAGTTACCATGGCAACATTTTTAGTTTTTTTTTCATACTGGTCCAATTTTCCAATTTTAAACGGATATATAAATCATATCTAAGTCAAAGCAGACTAGGAACATATTTTTATAAATCCCATGAATGTTACCAATTGGGGAAAAAGAGATGTCTGGAACCTTATGGCATTTTTCAAATAAAACCTGAAGCATCAGCTCTCCGCGAACAATCTGATTTCCTCCTTTTAATAAAATCCTTTTCGTCGTTAAGTTTCTATTGATCGAAATGTCTTAAGGGAAGCAACAAGTTCTTCAATAAATAGCGAACGTTCTTCTTCACTTCCAGTTTGTTCCTGTGCGTATAAAAGAACTGATAGTTTCACTGAAAAAAGTCTTATAGAATGAAACCGAAAGTCTAGAGGAATTTCAGTATTTAAATTGAATTTTTAAGTCGCATTTCTACTGATCTCTAGTTGGTCATTATTTTTAGTTCTAATTCATAACTGTATGGCTTAGAGGTTTTAAATTTGTATTGAATGCTTATAAAAACCTTCGAAATTAGACATTTAATGATTTTACGTAAATCTCTTAAGCTTCCTATAATTAGAGGCGTCCCAAGTGAATGTATTGTTTTACTCTAAAAAATGTGGATAAGAAAAGTGTTTATGACGAATCAATCTGATTATTCAGGATTTTAGCCTAAAACTTTGAGACCTGTACTCACATGCATCTAACATATCCTGGACAAATCTTCTTCACACAAATTCCATTAAGATTTGTTTATTCCGGATTATGACAATTATGAGCTCTTTGCTCACACGTCATTACCCGGTCACATCATACAAGCTTCTGACAAAAAGTACACAGTCTTTAGCTTCTAATTTTGGCGATCGCGCCAAGACGCCAAACTCAGTTGGCGCGTCAGCATGAAGTTTTTAAAATTAATGCTTTTCTTAAATATACTTACAGATGTATTTATTTTCCTGATATATAATTAAATGGCGTTGGGGAACCCAGTTAAAAAATTATAGCTAGTATTTTTGTATTATTTTATCCTTAAGATATATGGTTATTATTCTACATCCAATCAATATCTTTTAAGCGTGTATCTTGGAATTTTTTCATGCATCCCAAACCTATATGCAATTAACATGTTACAATAAAGTTATTTAATACTCATAATGAATTTGATAATTTATATATATTGTTACGTCGCTTCCGTTGTGACGACTATATTATAATGTCGCTCCCAGTTAGTCTTATGGTTGGAAAGAGGCATTTATAGAGGTTTTTACTAGCTCCTGGGGGAGGATAGGCCAATGCCCCCTGACAATAGTGAGTTCCATGATTTTCTCCTCGATTTGAGAATTGACACGATTTTAACTTCGCTGACTTAAACTATTTTGACGTTGATCTAAACATTCTCTGGCTCACCTCAGCCCATCTTTATCATTTCTAACCGATCTCTTTTGAACAATTTCATCCAAAGTTTCATCATATTGTAAGAAATATTGTAAATTCTTCATCTTAAAATCGTTTTTTTTTCTTGAAAATTTATTTTACACCAGAACGAATGTAGTAACAGGCTATGACTATGAAGATATACTTAACATGGTGGAGGCAACAGTTTTTATTTTGTAAACAAACCTATCATTGCTATCGGCAAAAGCGAAATTAATCTCTTTTCTGTGCCACTTACCTTAGCGTTTTATGCATATAGATTTATCGCCATGTTCTTTAAACAAAAGTTATAAAGTAAGAAAACCCCGACAACAATTTCTGGACATCCAGCACTTTAAGTTTATTAATTATTAAGACTTATTATGCGAAAATGTGGATCGTTGGAAGTGCCTAACTTTTGTGCGATGTTATCAAAATCCTTTGTTGTTTGAGGGTGGACTATGTAGGTATTTAATAAATAAAGAGGTGAAAATTTTAGACTTTACGAGACCGCATTCTTTAAAAATCCTAATAAAGTTTTGTATTAAAAATACCAGTTTGAAATTCTGCCTATATATTATGTAGATATGTCTCTTAATGTAAAAATATTTTTTTAATTTTACAAAATATTTTATCAGCAGAAAAATAAATTATTTTCTACATATATTTTTCGCGGAATACGAAGTATAACTAATATGAATCTTAAAAAAACAAATATATATTTTTTTGTATTTTTCAAATGATATTTATTTTTCCATTATATAAATGCATGATAAAAAATAATATAATGTAAAAATTAATTATTATATAAAACTAGAAAATCACTCATCATGGTATGACGGGTACAAATTGCCTCTTCATTCGAGAGATCTCCCGTCAAAATTGACGTGTTTATATAGATATATATGCGAGAGATATGTTGAACATTGATTGAAAACAAATGAAATAAACATATGTTTTATGACAGGAAATATTTTTTTATTTACATATTATATACACATTTCTTTATTCAAAAATCTCTGGGTAAACAACATTCCGTGTGAAGTATTTTTCGTTGTTTAACAATTTTCCTTGTACTTCAGATGTCTTTGTGTAAATTTTAACTTTGCCAAAAAATATTATCAAATTATATCATCACGATTGCAATAAATTATCAGATGCATCGTGGTGTCAAAACCATATCACGCGCATGATATACCACTGACGTGATTTACTACTTTCTATTAAAAAAGGAAATTAATTTGGAATATAGGATTAATATAATTTAAAATTTTTCTGGAACTATTGATCATAGCGAGATAAATTTTATATCAATCGATTGCAAATTTTATTTCACTATTTTAGAGCTATTAAATTTGAAATTAGAACGAAAATTACGTTTTTAAATTTAAGATTATTGAAATTTAGGTGCTCTAATAATGAAATAATGCTGTTTAACGTCTCGCAGTACTATGGTGCGAATTTTATTGTTGGTGACGTCAGAGCGTTACCGGATCAGTGAGAGACAGATCTGGGCTATTATATTAGTAATATAAAAAAATTGACATTGGATAAAACTGACTTGTTTTCACAAGGAAGTTGAGTTTCTTGCGCACATCCATAACAAAATTTCCTAATGCATTCCAAACAGACTTTTCACAATAAATGTATAAATATACATTTTTCGATTTCTTGTTTTCGTGGACATAAATTTCAGATTTTTCTCTCCTCCAACTTGATGGTCTTCAAGGATTATCAATCTGTCATGGGCCTTCGAATCTGTTCCCACAATTCGCTTCACTGTCATTCGCAATTATCGATTTTGTCCTTAGATTTTTTTTATTCTTATTTTATGATAACTGATTCTCTTTTGAGGGTTTCTATTCATAACAGGGTCGGCAGAATAACTTTCATACAAAATTTATGAATTTACAGTACTGATATCAGATATTCCATAGAAAGTAGTCGTGAGCCAATTCTGGAAATCGGGTGACATTACGAGCAGGAGTTCTAACAGTTCGCTTTGTTTCAACAAATGACCACTTAAAACGATATTTTCAGTAATAATAATTTCTCATGAGGAAATTTGAGTTTCTTGTTGATCTTCTCCATATACAAATTCGGATAAAGCAAAATTAGTAGAATGGGAACTTTCGTCAAAACGTCTTCTGTACGTCACTGAAATCACTTCCTACTTCATTGAGAAGTTTTTGAAGTTCTCCGTCATAACGAGGATCAGAAGGTTGAATGATATTTCGAGGTCTAATTTTCAGTGCTTTCACAATATTGGAACAGAATCAGGGAGGTGAGGTCTGTTAGACCGCACGGAAACAAATAACTGGTATATTAAAAAAAGCAGGCGCCGAAACTTCAAGAAAATGTATACGTGTATTCAAGATCACAAAGTCAGAAGCTACAGGACGAATCCAATTAATTTAAATAAAAATAGAGTAGGGGTGATGGGCAAAACATCCTTAGCGGTCTGTCAGTCCGCACCTCCCCAGCTGAGGGTTAAGCCAGAGAGTTCTACACAAAATTCTATTCTGTGATAATTAATTACAACTTCCCTATTAAACTCAATAATTCTACTACCAACTAAACATTAAAAAAAAGTGATAAAAAAACTCTCTTCGAGTCTCATTAATGATATTTTTCTTTCTTAATTCATGAAAAAATATGTTAGATTAATTTCATTCTCATTCTTAGACTCGAGAGTCACACAGCAGAAGGAATTTACAGCGGAAGAGCTTTCTACTGAACAAGACAAAAAAAGATCTTTGTTGCGTTTGAAATGCATTCGCTATTATTGTAAGAGAAAGTTGGATTAAGGTACAGCACCGTTTCGCAACCGTCCGCTGAAATAATTAAATTGCTTTCTATGACTGAGAAAGAAGTAATTTTTACTTCTTGAAAAAGTCATTAAATCAGTTAATGTAAGATAATGAGTTTTTCAAATTACTTACTGGTGAATTACTTTGTAAAAGTCATTCCTACATGGGTGAGAATTGTTTTAAGGTTTTGTGAAAAAAAAATAGAATTTGTGGGTGCAATTTCTTTCCTTTATTTTTTAATTCTAAATTTACACTTTAAGGTGCAATTTTGAATTAATGATTCTGGCCTAAATTTACACTTTAAGGTGCATTTTTACTTAGTGATTCTCGTCTAAATTTAAACTTTAAGGTGAATTTTTAAATTAATGATTCTTGTTTAAATTTAAACTTTCAGGTGCATTTTTAAATTAATGATTCTAGTCTAAGTTTACACTTTAAGGTGCATTTTTAAATTAATGATTCTCGTCTAAATTTAAACTTTAAGGTGCATTTTTAAATTAATGATTCTCGCTTAAATTTAAACTTCAATGTTTAAATTAAACGAGAAATAATTTTAAATTAATGATTCTCGTCTTCTCAAACTAACTCCTCTTAATGATATCATGTTTAACATGAAATAAGAAAGTTCGGTCACCAATAATACAGAAACATGGCAAAATTTATCGCACAATTTTAAGCAAAAATCAATTGTTCTCTAGCAAGAAAAAAAACAAGCCAATTAATTTGAAATGAGAAAAAGTGTGATAATATTACAGAATACAAAACAATTGATTATTTTGTTTTTAGGTTTTCCTAAACTTCTTGATTCGAAGAACGTAGAAATTGTATCCGAATATTTCCAGAACATTTTACTTGGACATCAAAGATTCCCACTTCCGATTTTAGAAGATCACCTGCTTGTATGAATCAGAATTGCTGTATATCTGTAAGGGAATGAGCCCACAAACTATTTTTGTTCAAAGCTTAATAAGATTACTGTAGAAATATGCATGTAGCCTTTACGTATGAAAAATAAGTAAAAAAATGTTTTTAAATTGTTTAAGTTTAAAATAAGATTCCACAGATAGGTTTAAAATCAGAAAAATTATTTTTCCCCTGACGGTTTCACATTATTAAAGTGACCAAACGTCCTCCTTTTGTAAGTTTTGTCCTCCCTCAAAAAGTGGACAATAAATTAAGTTACAAATGTTTTTATTATGCATTTATCATATTATAGTGTTTTATGTATTATTATTGCAATTAATTAAATCTCTAATGCACAATATTTTTTATCTTCAATTTAATTGTGTCCTCCTTTTCATTGGGAAAAAGTTGATCACCTTAACATTATTTTTTATTTCATAATTTTGATATTTTCTAAGGTAAATTTGGAGACTATTATGCGGGAAAAACATTTTAATACCATTTGAAATTTAAAAACAAAATTATATCCGATTATGACAATCAGTTCTTTATTTTAATTTCTACAATTTTTTAGACTTATTTTAAGTTGTAGTCATGAAATGCAAATAGAAACATTTAATATTTGCCCACGTTTGAGAGGCAACGCACTTGCAAATGAAAATCAGTAACAAAAAATGTAAATGGTACTTTAACTTATGATCTTTGGCGAAGTCGAGATTCAAGCTTAAGACCTTCCAGTCACGAAGTTCAGACATTGTTACTAGCCTCATAGACTCAGGTATATGTAAAATCGATTTTTCTTAGCATGTTTCGAATAGAATGGACATAATCGGCTTTACAACTAAACCGAGAAAAAATCCAGGTTCTCATTTGAAATTCAGATATAGTCAGAGAAAATGCTTTTCACTATTTGTTTTTTTCCAATTCTTTCGGTTTATTTGTTTAATCTTGCAATATCTGTGAACTCGACTTTCTTCAGTAGCTTGTTTGTTTTCTGGATTTTCAAGCTACTTTTTTTCTTTCAGTTTGATGTCATAGTTCTTTTTCTTGGAGGATTTTATTCATCACGTGGTTCATTTCAACCGAAAATAAAGATTATGTTTCGATATTTCTAAATTCTTTTTCAAAAGCAATTCGAGCAAGTATTAATTTAATAAAAAAGAGTTTTTTAAAAAGTACTTTTATTAGTGAACTGATAGAGTATAGCAAAAGATGGTACAAATAATTATATGCATCTATCTATTAGTTCACTAAAAATTGAAAATTCTCTTTTTTTACTTATTTTAGTCTTCAATTTATTATAAATACAGGGTGTACGCAAATAAAGTGACACATTTCAAAAATTAATGAAAAAAACTAAAAATGTTAGAACTACGCTTTTTAAAAAATAAGAGCGCATCTCAAAAAGTCTCTTTCTGTTCTAAATTTGTTACAGCGAGAAAATTCCGTACGCAATGGCTACCGATCAGCAGAAGCCGCTGGTTTCTTTTTTTAGTTTTTCTTAAATATCACGAAAGCTCTTCAGTTTTCCCACTACATGTGAATAAACAAATTAAAGAGCGCAAAAGTCCCTACAAATATGTGCTTTTATTTTTTTCCAGTTTCAATATTTTCTCAGATAATGGCTCTAAACAATTTTTTGATTTCCAGTAATTTACGACCCCCTAGACCACTGAAATGGCATGTTACCTATCTGAAAAACAACTTTTTGAGATGCGCTCTCATTTCAAAAAAAATTTCGTAGTTCCAACATTTTTAGTTTTTTTATTATTATTATTATTAATTTTTGAAATGTGTCACTGTCACTTCATTTGTGTACACCCTGTATTATGCAATCTATTATTAACATTATTATAAATATTATGAAATCTAGAAATAATGCCACTAGTATGGAATCAACATTTATTTATATCAATGGATTAACAGATAATTAAGTGCTAAAAGTATAAAAATAGTGAATTGTCATCGAATACGTACAAGCGTACAAAATTTCCTAATTTTAGCACATCGAAAAATAAGTGAAAAATAAATTACAGAATTTCAATTTTGCAGACATAAAACAAATGACTTTAAATAAAAGTGTTTAAAAATTCATATTCTACAAGCTCTTTGAATAAAGAATGTATGACAAAATACTGACATTAAAATTAGTTATTCTACGAAACAAAAAGAATTACTCAACGAGCGACAAATGTTGCTGTAAGATTTCTAAAACTACTGTTTGCTGTTATTTAAAATTAACTATCTTTTTTTTTATCAGAAAAACTTTTTTTTGGATTTGTACCTTTTATCCCAGTTAGCTTAACATTCAGATGCAACAGTCAAAGCTAAAAAATGCACTGTTTAGGTGAAAATGAAGAGAAAACAATCGTCCCAAAAAAGGGGCAATGGCAGATAATGGATTCAATCCAAATTACTCAATAGATTTTCCTCAGATTTTGAACACAAATTTTGTAAAGCGTAAGGAAGGGTATTGTAAAGTTTTGTGTAGATTAATTAAATAGTTTATTTTCATTAATTTTCGAAAGAATAAATCATTCAGGGCACACTTTGAATTAGCCTTGCTGTTTTTCAACCAGGAATTTGCCTTCTGTTTTCAGCCCGAAAATTTTGCTTCAATATTTTTAATGTAAAGCGTTTTACTCATTGAATTTCAGATACTTTTCTGATTATAAATATTATTTGTTTTCTAGCATATATTAAATTTTAATTTTGTTAATACATTCTAATAATTCGTTTATTCTGAACAGAGTAAGACGGAGACAACGTCAAATTTTTTAGATGAAGTTTCCATGTTAATTTTCCGTATTTTTTAGTTAGCTCTTTACTAGTTTTAATTTTAATAAAAAGTTGCGGACGATGAGAAGATGTTGTGTATTATAATATTTTATATAGCAGTAATTTTTATATTAAGATATTAGACATGAAAATTATTTTCATTCCTAGTATATCAGCTAGTTATGAATATATCATAATATTACAAAAATCGTGATACGGATATATGGTGGAAATACTCCAACAAGCAAGATAAGGAAGAATGACGCTTTATTCCCAAATATTAAGTAAAAATACGTAGCACAGGTAACAAGAACAATATATCTTGTACAGATTAGCAACGCAAACAGACAACAATTCACTAATAATCACATTAACAGCACTTTCAGATTTTGAAACCAAAACAGTCAGCAAATCAATAAAAATGACAGTGACAGCACTTTCAATAGCTCTCAGCTCACCAGCTTTCCAGCTCGAACTGCAGACGAAGCTTCTAAGTCATCCTTCCTTTCATTTGCGTCCGTTTATATACTCTAGTTCAATTGGTCGTGACGTCACATGGAATCATCCAGTACATTCTCTATATCTCCTCTCTTAATAGAGATATCGAGAAAATGATCGCATTTTCGGGAATCTACGATTTGTCGCCAAAATGGTCGCCAAGGTCAGGGGTCCAGGCCTGGCCGCTTCCGGTCATTCCATGCTTACCCTTGTAAAACTCTCTTCCCAACCATTAGAATAGAGAGGCAGGAAAGCGACATTACATTTTTGTAACAACATTATTATGAATATTTCACATTAGAAAGATTATGGAAACTTGTATTCATTTTTTTTTTCAAATTCACTTGCAGATGGCGCCTCTGATATGAAATTTAATTAAAATCAATAGATTACTTAATAATTAGGAACCGAAACTACAAAAATATTATATCATCAGGAACACATAACTGTACAAAACTTCAGAACTCTAGCACAATAAAAAGTGGGTGAAAAATTGATTATAAATTCTGTCTTTTCAAATATGAATTTTCCAAATATGACCAAGTAAAATTGAATAAAGACGTGTAAAAGTATATTTTTTACTTCTTTAACTTCAAAACATATTAATTTCTTTTGTCTCCTTATTAGATAATCTGTTTTGGAAATTAAATTTTATTTCTTTTTCTTAAGAGCTTTAAGGCTGCATGGGGTGTTTTAAGTGTGCCTCTGATTTTTTTTTCCTCTTGAATTGCCAACGGTTACATAATTACACCTTTCAGGATCAACCATTCTGTAACTGAATGCATTCGCCAGAAATTTCATCGAAAGTGAATACACCTTCTCGACTTAGCGAGTTACGACAATTCTCAATTACGACCAAAAAATAAATTTCAAGTTTCAAATAAAACTTAGTTTCAGATTGTATTTTTGCTTACTGTACGTACAATAGAGAATATACAGGGTGATTCGCTACCAGTGCGACTAACTTGCATGGGATGTAGGGAGCACAAAGACGATTCGGAATCACATAGCATTCCAGGGTCCGAAATGCCTTTTACCCTAGCTACGGTTAAGAGAAGCAAAGAAAAAGAACAGAAACAGCAGCACGTTAGTATAACATAAATCATTTTAATGACAAGTTTTACATTGGTTAAAAGCTACATGCTATAGAAGGTGTTCGAAATTTCAACCAGAAGCAGTCACACCGGCTTCTCCTCAGCAACGCATGGAATTCCTAACGTTCTGAAAGATTCCTGGCATGTCTCGCATCTTCCGGAAGCTACTGAGATGAGATCGACGACGTCTTCAACTGAATCAAGGGGGGGGGGGGGTCTCGTACACCAATGTCTTCGGCTCAGCAGAGAGGAGATCAGGCATAGGTCCGGAGATCTAGCAGGCACTAGACGGGACAACACTTGGCATATCCAATGCTTTCCAAATATAACGTTTATGTGTTAGCGGACGTCATTGGTGTAATCGTGGTGGAACCCCATCATGCTGGAACCACACTGAGCGGCTCAAAGACTGAGGAACATGTGCTACGCGGGAGACGTTCCTTGTATAAACGCAGAACGGTGTGCTGTTCCAGTCCGCAGTTCCATACTTGAGGTGCATGTCTGCAAGTTCAACGTTTGAATAGTCATCCTACTGCTTTCGAACCGTTTCGCAAATGCTGACTTCCAACGGGATAGCTGTTCACGTGACTTTCCGTTCAACGCCATCTATCACATGACGAAGGCATTTTGGACCCTGCAATGCTATGTGATTCCGATTCGTCCGCCCCCTACACCCCTTGCAAGTTTCTCGCGCTGGTACCGAATCACCCTGTATTATGTATTTTTCACAATATACACAATAATTAAAGGAACATACTGAATTTTTGTATTTTATGCAAAAGTTTTGTAACCGGTTTGAATGAAAATAGAGTTGAAATGTATAAATCCGACTTACGACCTGTCAGTAGGAACGGAGCACTGTCGTAAGTCGAGGAGATCCTGCAGATTAACCCCTCAAAAGTGTAGTATTCTGTACCATTTAATTAGAATGTCCCTTTCTGTTTTGGGAATGTGTTGTTGTATTGATTCAACTAAGAACCCATAAAACACTTTATATGTTAATGGACTACCGATAGTTTTTGTATTGTGTGATAACGTTTGCGAATGACTTGTTTTAAATTATAAGTGTCGTCAAACGCGAACTGAGCTGGGGATACAATGGTAAGGGATTAGAAACCACGTCTGTCTTATTTTTTAACCATGAACAAAAATGAAACCAGTTCAACAAAGTTTCAAACCCTGATAAACGAATTATTTCTTATAGAACTCAAATACTTCACTTTAAACTATATTAAACTAAGTGAGACAAATTTTGGGATGACCTCTCTGCCTTGAAAGCACTTTAGATCTTATGAGTAACGTTAAGGATATTGAAGTTACTTTTTCATCGAATATACTTATATCAACTTAGCAGTTTAAAGTTATAAAAACCATAAAGATACAAAAGATTAAAGCTACTCTCCAAATAAACAACTTAAGTCACCAATGGGCAGTCTTTATTGAGATATATACCCAAGGATTAAGATGGGAATCTCCTTAACACCAACCATCCTTTGGCCTTTGTGTATATTCCTTGTTTAGACAGCTCTGCTGTGAAAATGAGTTTGCTCTCTTCATAACTAATGACAGTCATTTGAAGGCATTTTCGTTTTGAATGCCTTCTTTATCAAATGGGGCTAGTTGCAATTGGGACAACAAATCATGATAATGCGCTTCCAAAGAATGTGTGAAGTAGAAAATATTTATTTTTGAAATTTTTGAAATAATATTACTTTGTAACAACTTTCAAAAGATGAAAGGATTCATTCAGTTGACTGTTATTTTCTGAAAAATAAAGTTCACTCTCTACTTTATTTTTACTTTATTGTATACAAATCTACAAGGAAAGTAAATTTCAGAAAAATTCGACCTTGAGATCTTGATGCATCTCCTCGTTTAAAACATCCCCGAGTTCGAAAATATCATTTTTGCACTTTTATTTGTCGTTTTTTCTTTGAACTCGACAACTATAAAACACAAGTGAGCTAGACAGGTGAAATTTGTTACGCAGTCTTTTCAACAAAATTTTTGATTTCTAACAAATATTGGACGCGCTGTCTTGTGTAATAATATGATAAATTAGAAGAGAGACTACTACAGCCGCTTTTATTATTAATTGTTTTTGTTTGGTAAGAGTTTTACCGTACAAATAGGTAATATTAGCAGGTGGTTTTTATTAATAAAAAATAAAGAAATTACTTTGATATCATTGAGGTTATTACTTTAGATATTCTATATGAAAAAAATTAGATGCTTAAAATTATTTATGATTGAGGTTATTTTATTCCTACGCATCAAAATTTCATACACTTAAAATTTACTAAATTCAAAATTCATTCAACAAAATATACTTTGAACAGAATTTTACAAATGCTTAGCCATTTTCAATATTTAGAAAGCGAGCAATTGTCGTTTATAAGTTTTTCTTTCAAATTTTTTACTTCGTGTTTTCAAAAAATTGTCAGGCTTTTTTCAACATGATGATTGTTTTTGTATATTATCTGCAAATAGCATGATGCGAAAATCGTTCATTAAAGAAAAGAGGAAAGAAACTAGTGCTATCAAGAGTTTGCTGTATGATAGACGGACAGACGCACAGAAAGACAGACGGTCTTTATGTAAATTGCGTGATATAAAAAGTCTTCACACAAAGAATGCAATGGTTGATGCGATCAAGCCAGAGGAATCAAGCCTAAAACTTAGCTACACAGGACGGACTAAAGGTCGGAAATTGTTTCTTTTTTTCTTGATAAGTGGAAAGAATTTGTCTTTTAACTTTCCCTTCACATAATCGTGAACAATTTTTTAAAAAAGAATCGGTGAAGTTCTTTATTTTAAAACTCAGATGGTGAAGGGAATTCTTAATTTTTGCTCGTTTCCGCCTGTTCAGCTGAGAATTTTTGATTCAGAAGTTGAAGTTTCTTTCAAGAAAAAAGAATTTCGAATAAAGTTTCATTAGAAATTATAATTTCAAATATTGGGTAGACTATTTAATTTTAGTGCCTCTTTTCCTACATAAAAAATTTGAAAGGTATATTTCTCAAATAATCTCGAAATTCTTGAAAAGATTTACAGATATTCCATAAACAGGCAGTTAACTTCTTGCCTCCACCATTCTCATCTAGAAATTTATGCCTAACATTTTTTCTCAAAAAAAGTACCCATATAAATTTTTAAAAATCTGATAAGTTCAATCAGACAGGTGATCAACTTTTTAAAAGGGCTCCACGTTCTACAACACCGGGTATATCAATTAGTCGTTGATATAAATAAGAGTAAATTTTTGAAAATAATATAAAGACAGACGAATGAAGTCTAAAACATTATCATGCTACCATGTTTCATTTTTTTCATCTAATCATTAATTGTGGTGTGATAATTTATCAGTGTTATTCCCAGCAATATGATGAAAGTAGCATCTACTAGGAGGTCTGCCGTTTTCCTAAGCAACACTTCTGCAGATCAAAATCTGTATTTAATCCACATTCGTTATTTCCCAAAGCTCTCTTTGCTCATACGTGCTTTATTTATTTAGTTTCAGTTTTAAAAATATTTTCAAATGACGAGATTTCATTTGAAGTCCTTAGTGAATATAATTAGTGAAATTAATGTTTGAAAATTGTACCTTAATTAATGCAGGGTGTTTCAAAACTCGCGGTTGTTACGCTAGGAAGTGATAGGATCTAATCAAATACCTCTAGTTATCGCGTTCACAAAATAATATGAGACATATTTCTGGAAAGCTCCCATAGAATTCTAAGTTATATCCTTAAAAAATTAACGTAATTTACTATTAAGGTTATTCAGAAGAATTTTATTAAAAGTAATATTAATTGCCTTTTTAATTCAAATTAAGTCATTGGAAGAAGAATGATCAACTATGTATTTTATTATATGTAGTTGAACATTATGGACACCCTTCTATGAATTAAATTGCGATTGAAGTAGGAAAGAAGAAAATAAAATCAAGTAATAAAGGGTGTTTTTATTTTCGTCTTCTTTTGATCTCAAACAACAAAGAATCGTTTTAAAAAAGAAAACTGGCTTCGAAAAGTTAAGGTACTGAAATGCTGTTTCGATTTTTAGACGCCAGTTATTTTTATATTTATCTAATACCACTTAAAACAACTCGAAATTTTTAATGCTCTTCTGTACAGTTCTTTACTGAAAAAAAAATTGATAACATTTTTTGCAAAAACATGACCACGAGTGCAACATTATTATAACAAAAAAATAAAGCAGGAATTTTTCCGGGAACTTCTCCAACAACCAACAAAAATAAAGAATTAAGAGTTGTAAGTGCCTTAGTAAATCGACATTTTCTTCATAGCTATAATCGAGTTTCCTTCATTAGATTCATATAATTGCATTTCATTTTTAACGTTATTTTGGATTCGAAAAAAATATCTTTCCCTGATTGAAACTCTCGTCGTGATAAGTGTAGTTATCAAAAAACGGTTCCATGTTCTTTCATTTTATCACTGACTTTTGGCGTGCAGTTATTTTTTATGTTTTCAGAAGTTGTCATGCACATATCTCTTCATATTGGGTGGAAAATCTGTAAATAAATAAAAGTATGGCACATAAAAAATATGTGAAAAAAGTTACATGACATGCATATTTTTTTCTCGCTCTTTTTTCCGAAAGTCAAACTGAAAGTGATTTTGGACTTTTCCACCAAAAAAGGAAATGAATGATTTGTTTGAAGTTTTTATCAAGGTTAACTTTCTCTTCTCTTTGATCTCAAAAAATAAAAAAGAAAAATAGGAAGATGAGTGAAGTTATTTAGATTTCAAAAAATGTTATGACACATTTAAAAGGCAAAAAAAACCTTTTCAAATGAATATTCCTTTCATTTTTTAGATAATGAAACATGTTGTTTGGAATATTTTGATGACAGACAATTGAAATCTGAAGTGTTAAAAAAGGACTTCAGAAATGTTAAATAAACAAAAGCTTTTCTGTGGTTTAAGTGAACTTTTAAAGTTTGACAGCTGGAAATAACAGAAGACCGTGTCTAACACTGAAATTGTTTTCTGGAATTTTTATGTGATGTTTTCAAACAATTCTGCCAGGTTTACATAAAAAAATATTATCACTCCTGATATTTTACAACCATAACATCTTGAAATTTTTGAAATCATAAAATTTTGTACGGCAAAAGAAGATGTAAGTATAATATGTGAACATACCCGAATTTACCTTATTTCGAATATGTGAAACCATTTCAAACTTTCAAAGATTTTCTTTAATACTAGGCGTGTGAATAATTTTTTAGAGATTTTTTTGGTAAAAACACTGTTTTATTGTGAAAAATGGTTACAAATTGATCATTCAAAATATTCTCCATCGCTAGCCACTACTTTTTCCAGGAAGGATGACACATTTTTAAAGGCTGTCCACGAATCGATCCTTTTTTACTTTCTCGTATACGAAGTATACAAAGAGAAAGAAAAATTCGAACTCGAGATTTTAACAAATCTCCACGTTTTAGACCTCCCCGAGTTCGAAAAACACAATTTTGGAATTATGTCTGTCTGTGAACGCAATAACTCGAAAACTATTAGAGCTACGGAGATAAATTTAGTATGTGGTCTTTAAACATAATTTTTAGGTTTCTGTCAAATTTTGGACAAAATCCGTCAACGGAAAGTCTGTATGTCCGCGGTCTTGTGAACGCTATAACTCAAAAACTTGAATGGCTAGATGGATAAAATTTCATACACAGTTTTATCGTAATGAATGTAGGTCCGTATAAAATTTTGGGCCAAATCCGTCAAAGGGTTGACTGTCTGTCGGTCTGTATAATCGCATACTTGTATCTCATAAGCCCTTTGGCTTACATAAATAAAACTTGATATCACGAATGCTAGCATTAATAATAGATCTGTGCCCAAATTTCGTTCAAATCAGTTAAAAACAGATGTTCAAATTGCATATTTAGTTCAAAATGAACATTGCGACTGTGTGTTGGCGAGCGTTTCGCTTATTTTACTTAAGTTAGTATGGCTGGCGTTTGACCTTGGCGGTCTACGAAGTTAATTGTAGCGAGCCGCACTTCGGAAATTATGGCAACCCTTAAATTGAAAGTTCGTTCGAGGAGGCATTCTCCAGATGGAAGGTATGGTGAAATCTTGCGTGATATCAGTAGTAAGATTTCGTAGTCAAAAAGTTAAATAAAGTTCTGGTACCAAAATTGAGAACATACGCAATTCTTTTTTCAAAATGTTAAGTTTCAGGAATTCATGAATTTGATACGTTTCATTGTAAATCTCCATTCATAATTTTTTTCTCAAAATAACCAGGCCTTGGGTAAATACCCCAAGAATATTCACCTACCCACTGGGTGTTTATCCACCCCACATCACTGGTCGTATGCGAGAAAGTTTCGGGAGGTCACTTCCGCTGGTTACTTTCTCATATACGAAGTATAACAAAGAAAAAGTATTCTAATCGTCAAAAAATTCGAACTCGAGATTTCGACGAATCTTCACATTTTAGACCTCCCCGAGTCCGAAAAACACAATTTTGGAATAATGTCTGTGAGCACGATAACTGAAAAACTATTAGAGCTACAGGGATGAAATTTGGTATATGATCTTTGCACATGATTTGTAGGTTTCTATCAAATTTTGGAGAAACAAACTCCGTCCACCGGAAGTCTGTCTGTCTGTATGTCCGTGTTAATATGAACGCGATAACTCACAAACTTAAATAGCTAGGCGGATAAAATTTGGTGCACATTTTTATCATCAGGAATGTAGGTTGCTAGCAAATTTTGGACCAAATCCGTCGAAGGGTTAACTGTCTGCCTGTCTGTATAATCTCATAATTTTGAACACAATAACTTCTTTAAAAAATTAATTGATAAATGAACTTTGGTATGTTGCCTTCTTAGCTTAACGGTAGATTTGTGACCAATTATTGTGTTAATCGGCTAAAAAAAGGCGTTCAAATTGCAAATTTCGTTTTCTTTATCCCAGCGTTATCGTTACCCAGCCCTATTGGTAATCACGCCGGCTTCTAATTCCACATCCGCGTTGGACGAACTTCGGAAATCGTGGTATGACGTTTCGCTTATTTTTTTTCTCCACTGCGTTAGGGGTTCCTGTTCGTTTCACTGCCTTTTAGCTTATTTTTTCTTTACATGTGTTAGGAGTAAACGAGAGAGTTTAGGGGAGGCCATTCCCGCTGGTTTGGTATCCTCATAAGAGCAGCTGATAGGAAAGCTTGCATTGCATATTTAGATGATTGAGAAGTTACTTTTATTACATGGCTATGACGACACATACACTAGGGATGGGAAAAACTACTGGTTTAAACCTAAAAACTGTTTTTTTTTTGTTTCGGTTAACCGGTTTTTTACGGTTATTTTTTGTCACGGTTATTACCGGTTATTTATTTTAAATCTAATAACCTGGTAAAAAAACCCTGCAAAATCAGCTATCAAAAGATAGTCTCGATTTTAGGTTCGAGTTATGAAGTTTTGAATTTCATCATCTTAAGCCAATCCCCGGCCACCGCTTTCTCGAGACGAACATTGAAATGGTCTAAAATAGTCACAGTCAAGTTTTCATAACTCGATTAGTTTTGGTCGCAGAAGAGCGGAAAGTTTTGTTTAAAATTTTATTATGCCAAAAATATTTTAATAAATATGATTAATAAGACTGGGGGGATGTATAAAAATTTAGACGTAGTTGTTTTTTATTATTATGCATATAGACGCAAACAACACAAAATGCGATTATTTGCGTCTGTACTCTCTAATTTCTTTTTTTATTTGTCTACAATAGTTAAAACAATTCTTAAAATTTTGTCTACAATTCTTATTTATTTTATTACTTACTCATTTATTATTACTTATTGTATTAATTACTTATTTATAATCATTACTTATTTATAATCATTACTTTTTATTGATATTACTTATTGTATTAATATTTACTTGTTGTATATTATTATTAATAATAAATTTTGTCTACAAACGTTTCTTTTATTAAAAAAACCGAAAGCCGGTTATTTTGAGCGGTTTTAACCGCTCGGTTAAGCTAGAGGTGGAAAAAAACGAAACCCAAACCCGGTTGTTTTTGCAATAACCGCCATCCCTAGCATGAACTAACGCTTTGTTCCATTTTTCTCCCAAATCTTATAATGCAAATTTAAAAGCAGACGATTTTTTTTCATTCATCAAAGGCATAATTTATGACGTAATGATGTCAGTAAAACGGAAATGAGATTCTTATTCTCCTAAATTAGAAATCAGTTCTTATGAACAGATGACGGCGAAAATGACATCTGCCTGTGATTGTGTGGTTTTCTTTTTTCTTCCCTGCTTTTCTTTCTTATATATTTCGAAAAGTGAATTTCAGCCCTTTCTTCAAGTCATTATGATCAAAACTTTACATAAAGAGGCCATCTGGTATTTTGGAATTTAATAACTGTTTCTTAGCAATTTTTGGCTTAAGATTCTTTAACTCCTTAAATCTCGCTTTTTTTTCCTACCTAATAAGATGACCCCTCCTGTTTTGGAAAGGGGCTGTCGTTCTCATTCATCTAAGAAGGCATAGAATACTTGAGATGCTTATGGATTCTACGTAATTTTTGTGTCAAGTTATAAAGCTAATTAATGATTAAATTTTATTTTTTAAGCCTAAAAATGCGAAAATTCGATGCACATCAATATGACGGGCGAGAGACTTAAGGTGTTAAGCACCGAGCTGTTCTCAAATTTTTTTCATAACATCGGTCTGAAGTTCTAGAACCTTCATAATAAATAAATTTTTATTTTATTGTTAAGTAAAAATATTGCTTCCTTTTTCTGTGAAAACTATTTCCCTAAGACTATAGTTTTTGCGTATCTTTGTCTTCATATAGACTGTTTTCACGGATTTAACGACTTAATCGAACTCTGAAAGTACGAATTTTTTTTTGGTTTGAACTCGATACTCGAGAATTTGTACTTAAAGGTACATGGTATGTTTCATAGTTTCTATTGGTATTGATTGAAATGATGCAATTCCATCAATGAATGAATTTTCATTTCACAAATCACTTCTCAGTTTGAAAGACAAGCTACATTTAAACCAGAACTTCTCTAAGTGGGCGCCCTGGAACGTCTCGGCTTCCTCACAGGGGCACCGTGATATAATATTCATAATTTTATTCTTTCAGCAATCACGCGTACGTACGAGGTACTTATACCGTGCATCGTATTGCATATTTATATCCTGTTGTTTTACAAAAATAAAAGCAACTTTTATTTATGTAATCTGTACTTATTAGCTTTATACTAAACAAAGATTATATAAATAAAAATTGCACTTAAATTTATAAAAGAATGATATAAGTATGTGATACGATGTACAATATAAGTATCTCCTGCATACGTATGCCTGGTACGCCCTTTGCCCATTATTACAACCCTTAATTGCCCATTTTTGCCTTTAAGCAACGTACCCAATTTTGTCTTCTAAAATCTTGAGAATAAGACTGAAGCTCTAATGTCTGTTGTGGCCAATAGGATACATATTGAAAATTTTATTAAATCAATTTACAACATATAGATGGCAGCCTAAGTGCTGATAAAAAAATAAAAATAAATTCATGTTTTTCATTTGAGGCTGCAATCCTTTTTGCTTTGTTACCATACCATATTTTATTCTACAATATTGAAGGAAACTCCTTATCCCTATTATCAGTTATTAAAATTCGGCTGTGTTTGACGTTATAGAATTTTATCAAGGACAATTTTTCTAAAATAAAGTCCAGTGTTGTCAGTTGGTATAACAAGCTGTTTTTTAGTCATAAACCATATTTACAACAAAATAGGATTTTTTAAAGTATTTGTCCTATGTTTTATTCAAGAAATGAAAGTCAAAAAATATTTAAGAACATTTTTTAAATATCAGGCTTCTAAGAGTTAATTACTTTTTTAACTCAGTTCCATAGGTTGCGACATCAAACAGCAGTTGCTACGAAGTAGTAGTGGTTTGCACAAGCTTTTCTAGATGCCGAGTCCTTTTCGTGTGGCTGTTCGTTTGGACATAGTCGTATGTGTATAACCATGCCTCATGGTTATATTGCTTGTTCATTTTTTGGATTCTCAATGCTCTTCAGCAAACAAAATTTTGCAGTCAGAAGTCGGTGCCAGAGAACCAAATGCATCCACTCCTAAGCAGTGGCGAATCCAGGGGGCTATCGGGCTGCACCCCCCCCCCTCCAGATCTAAACCAAAATTCTTGATTTTATTTAAAATCACTACAACAGTTTGTTCTTAATTTTCATTTCAAAAAATAATAAAAACGTGACAACATTGCTTTCTGGCTTGACAGGCTCGAAACTTTTCCTACTTTTCTAGTCATTCCACTTGCACTTGTAGCGTTGATGCTGTCGAAAACATTGTTTGGCTAGTTATTTCATTGTATTTTTTATTAAATTATTGAAAATATTGTAGAGTTCTTTATGATTCTTATTGTCAGGTGAGGAAAGTCTGTAAAATTAAGGTGTTTTGGTTTACATAAGCCATGAGGTTTGACATTCGTCATTACGATATAAAAATTTTATGACCTCAGCCCACCCACCCAGACCCGAATCCTGTATTCGCCACTGCTTCTAAGTTCTTAGCTTCAGAGAATTTTGATTTCATTTGCTATATTTGTGTGAAGCTGGTTTTTGGGCAATTGTTTTCATAAAATCAAAGCATCGCGCGAAAATCAACATGGAGAAGGAAATGATAGTATCTATGTTCAATTTAAAATTCCACGATTTAAAAAAATTTTCAGCTATCAACTGATCAATCCTGCTGATTATTATATTCATTGAAATTTGTTCTATAAATTTTTATGCGACCAAAATGTAATTATATTGCTTTAAGCTGACAAATATAAAAATTACTGACCATTTTTTAAAAGTACTTGCTGGGGGTTTAGCATAGAGGGCCTTAGAAAACTCTGGATTTAGCAAGGGTGCCAATTATCGTAAAATTTTGGGAACCACTGAAATAAACTGTCCGTAAATACATTTGTTCGATACGTTTAACCAGTCGTCTTAAATAACTGGCTATGATGAAGAACCTTTTAACATAGAAAAAATATGAATTCAAAATGGAAATTCCTTAATTGAATTCCTTTAAGATAACCTTCAATTAAGGCTTTTTAACTTTATTAGGAATTTCGCAGAAAATATAAATCTTTCAGATCACGAATTTTAAAAATCGATATTACAACAAAGTAATCGGTGAAAGCTGATTCTAGCCTCAAAATTTCCTTCCGTTTCTTTATCTTTCCCTATTTTCTTTATTATCAATTCAACACCGCCGGCATTTTTCTATAATTATTTAAGAAAAGGTACAGAATAACTTCTTTTGCTTATGAACCGATCTGAAATTTTCTAATAAACTGTTTTAAAATGAGACAATCGGAATTTCTTAGGAGAAAGAAATCATAGTCCGCCAATTGTGTTCGTTTGTTTCAATATTCTTTAGAAACTCGTTATAGGAAAAATCTAATTATAAAAGCATTATAATTTAAATTAGTTGATATAATTAGGTTGTGCCAGGAGCTATTTGTATAAAAGCATGCCATTGGTTTCCGTGTTTCTATGAAATCTATGAATAAATCTTGCAAACACTCTGGTAATTTATTTTTCAATTTTAGTGAAAGTAGCATTTTCATCCGTTAAATTTCCATAAGCAATCAATATTTTATTTGTCAGAAACAAATCAACTAAAACACAAATGGAATAAAATACGAAACTGAAAATTATTTTATAAACTCAATTTAAACATTTCGTCAATGTTGAAATTTAGTGGGTTTTTTGTTGCTGTTTTTGGTATTGTTGTCTTTTTTCCATCTGCTAGAGGCAGTTGCGCAATTTGAAACCAACAACATGGATTTCGGGTTCATTATGGAAAACTATATTTGATCGTGTGTAGTTTGCTTTTCAAAGTTGAATCGATTGCAATCCATTGCACAACAGAATGCTTTTATAGTCCGACAATTAATCTTACAACATTGAATTTGTAATATTCTTTGTAATGTTCTGTCAAAACAGCTGCATTTCAAAATGTATTTTTTGAAATTGCTTTCCTATTGCATAAACATGTCTAATTAATCAATTAAATCTATATTTTGTTATTATCATGCACAATAAAAGTTATTATTATTCGCCATTACAAAGGAATTCAAAAACAGATGTTTCCATTTGAATAAAAAAAGTAACGGAAGTTTTCTTTCCTCGATTTTCGTCGGTACTTTTACAATGTGGTGCTGTAGTGAAACGAACTATTATGCATTGTGGGCTCCAAAATTTCATACAAATATACAATTTTGATGGATAGACCGATTCTCGAGGTCGGATTTTTTGATGACTAATAATTTCTCATAGTATACGAGGACCGTTTGCTTTTTCAACCTACGATCGAACCGCTAAAGAGGCAAACAAGTGGCATGAGGTGGGGATGCGCGGTGGACGACTGCGCATGCCTCTAACCATAACCTCTGCTAATGACGACGCCAGCCGGCCAGTTTGAGCTTGTGTCCCTTAAACGTCGATAGTTCAGCTATCGATAGCGCAATCTATAGTTTTCCCAACTATCGACTGAAATTATCGATAGTATCTATAGTTTCAAAACTATCGATAGTTTTCTCACCGGCGATACTATCACTAAGTGTTTTTCAAGTCGATAGTTTGGATACTATCGATAATTCCAGTCGAATTTTTCAGTCGATAGTTTTGAAACTATCGATAGTACTGATAGTTCCAGTCGAATTTTTCAGTCGATAGTTTTGAAACTATCGATGGTGTCGATAGTTCCAGTCGATAGTTTTAAAACAATCGACTGAAAATGAACCTATCAAAAGTATTGCCTGAGAGAAAACTATCGATAGTTTTGAGAAAGTCGATACTATCGATTGTTTCAGTTTATAGTTCCGAAAACCCGATACTATCGACTTGGCTTCGATAGTATCGATAGTCTATCGATGTTTAAGGAACACTAGTTTGAGCTGAACTGCAAGCAAGTGAACATGGCTGGTAGAATTAATACTCCCGCCAAGTGCGTGTTTCGTAGTACTATTCGCTTTCTTCAAGCAGATGGTTGGCTTGTGGAAAACGATCGATGCAGCTGTTTATTGTCAGACTTTACGACGAAGAGCATTATGGCTTCTAGAGTTATCTTCATTCATGACAACGCCCGCCCTCATAATGCTCTTGTAACCCAGCAGCTTCTGAAGCAGTTTAAATGGAACGTATCTGATCATCCGGTGTATAGCGACGAGTGACTTTAATATCTTCTCTGCATTGACGAACTGGCCAGGAGGCCAAAACTTCCAGTCTAACGAGGAGCTTCAGAACAACGTTAAGGCCCATCTCTCATCACTGACGGTAGCATTCTTCGAAGAGGGGATCTGAAGCCTGGTTCACTGATATGACAAATACCTGAATCCTCACAGCGATTATGTCGAAAAGTGTCCATGTTTGTACATAACTTTTGGTAATAAATTCCTTTTGTCTTTTTTTTGTTCCATCGGTGGTTGAAAAAAAACGGCCTTCGTATTTCGCATATGAGAAAATAAGAGGTATGAGAAAATCTATTTTCTATCAAAAAGTTTACAAAAAACAGGTTACTTTGCACTTGTCGAGATAACTTTGCACCAGTGTAAAATTTTTGTGAAAATTTATTAGGGTAACGAGATTCAGATTTTTTTATAGCTGACTAAAATCTGAATGCCTCTGAGAAGCTTGATAGAATGAATTTTATTGCTGCGGTAATACAATAAATTGGTTTGAAATGCCAGAGAAGAATGCAACATCGAAACGAAGCGCATAAAATTAATAAAAATTGAATGGAGTCAATTCTTGTGACGTCACAGTCGCCAAATGAGTTCATTATCGCCAAAAACTTTTGAAAATACGAAATCAAGAGAAAACAGTGCCAATCTGTCTGAGAAAGGCAATTCTAAGTACTTTTGGAAAATTTTTATTGAATTAAATCAATGTTCAATTAAACTCTGGGTTTAATTGAACATTCTTGAGCTCTCGTTATAGGAGACATCCTCATGTAAAGGAATATTGGAAATTCGAAGGGAGAACACTTCCGAATTTTACATGCTTTTATATTAATTGTTTCATGTTTTTAGAGAATTTTTGTTATCGATTTCGCTCACTACTTGATGCAGTAGAGTGCTTAAATTTTGTGCAGTTATGTGTTTCCGATGACAATACAATATTTTAACATAATTAATTCAATTATCAGTTAGTTTAATTTTATTTATATTTGGGCTTATGAAGGAGTTATCTGGTAGCCAGCTTGAGAAAAATTTATTTTAAGATTCCGTAATGTTTATAATAACAAATTAATAAAGATATTACAGACTAAAAAAGTAGAAAAAATAAGAATAATAAAGTCTCCTTATAGCGCCATCTAGTAGTGAGTTTGAGAAAAATTGATTTTAATATTTCATAATGTTTATAATAATGAATTAAAAAAGATATTAAAGACTAAAAAGTATAAAATAATTAGAACAAAAAAGTTTTTTAAACGATGTTTTATTGATGCACTAAAAAGCAGAAAATATTTTTTATGAAAAATATAGACATCAAAGCGAAATCATAAAAGCGTGAAGCAATATTATAAAAAAATTATGACACAATGAACGGTAAAATTCTAAAATATTCACTTCAATTTAAAATATATTATAAATGGGATAAAAATTCTAATTTTCTTAGTATATTGCTTTTAGTGCTTAACGCTTTTACAATCTTTGTTTCGATTTCCAGTTTTTGGTTAAAAAAATAGATGCTTATAATGAAGTAGGGCAAACAATTATTGATTTTATATCTAAACGGAATAGTGGTATAACATTGTAAATAGCATATTTATTTATTTATTTAACCCTCACCAAATTCACCTACCTATCCAAAATGGTGCATGAAAGCTGGCAATGAAGATTCACAAAACATACATGTCATAACATAAAAAAGCACAGTGTCATAAAATAAGAACATACAACGTGCATGTCATCATTCAGAAAAATTAAAAAAATAATGACAAAATAAAAAAATCTTATTAAGACAAACAACTAAAACTAAACTTAAATTAATCTAGAATACAACATAATACTTCAATAAGAAATTTAAGATATATATACGACAAGAATGACCAAATAAGAATCTAAAAGAAAATTGTAGGAATAAAGTATAAGTAAATAAGCATAGAAAAAGATATATACAGTTACACACTCCGAAATTCCAGAATTAAGATTTCATGAAAAACAATCCTTGCAAAGTTTTGAAAACTAGGGTGCAAAAGAAGACTTTAAAACGGAGCCTTTCAATCCAATCTTAGAGATTTTCTTTCATGTTTCCATATCCCACACTCCAAAAGAAGATGTTTAGCTGGACCTTCACCATCGATCTGTCCCAATCCATTTGGAGGGCTTCTTAGCAGACCGTTTCTATTTTCACCCCATGTTGGCATACTAGCAACCCTATCCCCTAGGCTACTATACCTCCTCCTCTGCCTGAATTCAAAACGGGTACCCTCGCCCTTATTTCCCCAGAACCCCCATACTCACCCTCCTCCATTTTGTGGTTTTCGCTTTTGTGAGAAGGCACTGTCCCCTTAACCGACTGCAGTATTTCAGTTTTATGGCCTAGTGGGCCGAATGTAATTCCAACTCTTTTCTCGGTCTACTCTTTTTCATCGGTTTCTCTCATTGACGAAGTGGTTTCTCATCCTATGTTCCAAAAAAAGTGGAGTGGATTAATGGTGAATGTCCTCCTTTCAGCATCTCCCTTGTCTGCTCCACAGTTACACTTCTCACTCTTGCCAAAGAATCTATTCTGGCAGGGTAGATGGCATATCGGGGAATAGTATGATTTTCTTGCAACCTTATCCCATTTGGCCTTAAAACATTAAAGCCAATGGGGTACGGGAAGTTATGGGCCAATGGGGTACGGGAAGTTATGGGCCAATGGGGTACTGTAAAGTTATGAGCCAATGGGGTACTGTAAAGTTATGGGCCAATGGGGTACTGTAAAGTTATGGGCCAATGGGGTACTGTAATGGTATGTACTGTAAAGCTATTACAGTACATACAGTACATACCGAGTCATCGCAACGCAACTGCATGACTAGCTTTTGGGGAATCTATACCGCAATTCTTGCTCCGTAACTACGCCTCTGAAATGGAACGACTTTGGTTTCGACGTCCATATTTTTGATTAAAAAATATTTTCGGTTTTTTATTACATTAAAAAAAAGCATGCTTTTAAGAATTTTTACTGTTACTGAATTGAAATGAGAGCGCTTGATTGAATTTAAGCGTAATTATTCTGGAGCACCTGATATAGCGACATACTTATGTAAAAGTATATGATACAGTCAAGGAGAGAACACTCACTATTTTTATTTATTAATTATAGATTTTATAAGAGGGAAACATGAATTATTAAATGTGAAGCTTACACAAAAATAGCTTTAAATTTTTCCAAAAAATCATTTACTGTAAAAGCCTTTTTATATTCTCTTTACAATAAAACTAGATAGTGTGAAACAGCTAAAGGAAATGCATTTTTGAAACTTTATTCGTGTTATCATTCCCTAACATGTAGTAGCCACACCAGAATTTAAAGCAGGCAGAATTTTTTAAACAAGAAATTATTACAAGTCAGTAAAAATTCTATGAATTTTATTCGGTTATATAGTGTCATAAACTACCCCGAATTGGGGTTTTATATGTGTCGTGTATTATTTTTATTGACTTGCAAATTCGTACCATAAAAACTTAGTTTGCAGCTTGAATTTGGATGAATGAACTATATTCTGGTTTACAGTAATGTGAAATTTTATCATATAAATGAAATATTTCGTTGAAACTTGAGGTTTCCTCATGTATATTGCAATTTCTTTTCTGTTTTCATTATTTTTCTCGAATTGAACTAGACCACCGAAAGATATAGTCGTAAATAATTTCCAGTCCCTTTCTCATTTTTATATCATATGGGACAGCACATTTTCAATCGCATTTTAAATGGAAATAGGGTTTTCTGAAGTTAAACCTAAAGTATAGCTTATGAAGGATACGGGACAATTTTATGTATCGTTATGTAAGTAAATAAATATAATAATGAAAATAAAAAATATATATTTAAACGCGTTTTTGTCAGTGTAATGAAAATTAGAAAATTATTTATTTATTTTTATTATTTCCTACTTTTTAGTCTTTAATATATTCCGTTATTATAAGTATTATGGAGCTTTATATTCAGTTTTATCTCAAACTAACTACCAGATTTATTAAAAGTAAGCAATTACCTGATAATTAAGCTCTGAAAAATACTAAAATATTGAATTGTCATCAGGAACAAAACACTATACAAAATTTTAGATTTCTAGTACATTCAAATGTGTTTGAAAAAATGTTCAAAAATTCCATCTTTGCAGACATGAAACAATTCAAGTTAAATAAAACTGTATTAAAATCTATTCTGAACACTAGTAAATTTTTTAAAATTTTTCCATATGCTATTTATTTCATTAATCCGCATATATATTTAATTATTTTTCTAATGCCTAAAGCGTATGTCACACGGAGAGCAATCGTACGCTGTTTTCGTTAGTTTGAACGCAATGCCACTTACCAAAAAAGTTTGTAGCACGTGACTCATTGAGACAACCGGTCAGACAGGATTTCGGTCATCCTTGGGGCGAACTACGTCACCGTCAAAATCGCACCCGAATGGTTTGAATTATCTCTGCTGGTGATTTTCTGTCAGCATCGTGTGCAAATTCAAACCTGTTGAATACAGTCCACGATTTCCGTCATCTAGTCTGACCAGTCACGTGCTACAAACTTTTTTGATGAGTGGCACTGTGCTCATGCGGACGAAAACAGCTTACGATAGCTTTCCGTGTGATATACGCTTAAAAGATGAAATTTTGCTTTAGTAAAACCTCAAACTTAACTTATATACTTCCATTCTTATCAGAAGTCATAAAAATCACTTCTAATATTAAAAAAGAAAATTCCAAAAACTTTGATGCACTCTTTTATACATTTCTGATTTTGCTTGCTTAAAGACGATCCTTATTCCGAATTTATTGAATTATTATTCATAATTAAGAATTATTATTCCGAAAACATTAAAGTATTTCATTGCCATCGAGAAAATGCAATTGTAAAATATTTTAGAGTCATAAAACATCAGAAAGTGAGTGAAAATTCGATTGCAAAGTTCCATCTTTACAAAAGAGAAAATTACAAACATGAATGAAGTAAATAAAATCGTGTGAAAATCAAGCTTTTACGTTTCAATTCATTCATTTCATTTTTATTCTCAGTTCATTCGCAAACATAAAGAAGTAAATAAAAGTGTGTGAAAATCAAACTTTTATGTTGCAGTCACTGTGTATAAAAAAACAGTTAATGTATCAACGCCTTATACTACGCATGCAAAGATACTTTATTACTTGAAGCATATGAAGGATATAAAGATAACATATCATTCTAAAATATCGTTTTATTTTGTTACATTTTCGAGATCACGTTTTTGTGATATTTATAGAGAAATATATCTGTAATTTACCATTATGTAACGCAAAAAGATTTTGGTATACCTGATAAATAGGCTTTCAGATGTCTATCGATATATCAAAATGGCGCTCTTGGGTTTCTCCGAAACATGTTTCAAAGAGTTAGGGATGTCGAGTGATATTTAGTAGCATTTGCGGCTCCAAAATGTAACAAAAAGAGAAAAGAAATGCCTACTCTTCTTTTACTCTAGAAAAAGTCTAATGTATTGGTTTCTTTTGTTTCTTCTACTTAGTAAAGAAATATTACCTCTTCTTTTTCGTTGAAGTTTAAAAGCTGTTTCTTTCTGGTTAGTTTATAGGAAATGTGATATAAAAACATATTTTTTCAAAAAACGGACTTTATTTCCTGATAGTAGACGAAACAACGAAATTTCAAAAATATTGATAAAAATTTTATTATAGAATGAAAACCATTTTGCTTGATTGTGTTTATAGAGCATTATAAAGTGCTTTGTATGAGATACAATTAACAATTATGGGAAATTCATTGACGTTTTCAAAGTGATATCTGAATAAAAAATTACTAAAACAAAAGTACTAACAAAGCTTGTAACTGACCGAATTATTAACAAATAATTCAAGCTGCAATAATTAAGACGCAATAAAATTACTGTTTATGTAAAATAAAAATTTAAATCATTGTGTTTGAACTTTCAGTTTAGTAAACATCATTCGTAGAGATAGAGGAAACGTATTTTTAAGAAATAAATTATTCTCCGGATTTTTTATTATTGATACTTGTGGATGGAATCTGATCTGACAAAAGTTTGGAAAAGGACTCGTATTGTATAATAATTGTACTATACACTATTATATATTGTATTGTGTAGAACAATTGTACTATACAATAGTAGTATTGTATAGTACAATTGGACATAGTTGTTCAAGATAGTATTTTGTGCACTTTAATTTTATTTTTTTACTAGACGCCTTCGGCGATCAGCATAAAATTTCAACTGAATCTCTGATGCTTAATTTTATATTCATGGCTCTCTTAACAAAGTAGTTTTAAACTTCAAATTTCTATAGGGGGCCCGTTAATTATAATTACCCCGTGTTCGTTTCGTAGCCTTGCACTTGTTCTATTCCTTGTCTACATTAACGCAAAATACCCATTTGATTTCATCATTAAATTGACGCGGCACATTTTACGTCCAGCAGCACATGCTAATTGGCTTAAAATACTCTGATAAAAAGAAATAAAACATAGTAACGATAATCTTTCAGTTATTTCATTATATACTTATTGTCTTGAGGACTTCCTTTACAGATTTTACAGAAAAATTGGTCAAATAAAAGAAGAAAGTAAAATCCACTAAGATATTTTCTTAGCTTTCAACAATGGAAGAGAAACACACAAATTAATATATGCTTAAACAGCGAAAACGGTTTGAAATGCGTTACAACAATGAAAAGTATTGTTGTAAATTTTGCCAAAAAATATATTTAAAAATTTATTAAAATTAGAGCAAAAATCGTACGACAACTTAATTGATATCATTGAAAAGATAGCTTTTAAAATTTTCAGATTGTGTAAAGGTAATTTTTGCGCTGTAATATTTTCGGAACTTATTAAGAAAAACGCCAAAATTTAGCTTAATTTTTAATTATTTGAAATTTCAAAAAAAGGGCTCCGAGGTGCACATTCCCACCCTTCAAAGTATGTTTGTGCCAAATCTTGTAGCTCGGACTGCCCTGTGTGTAGAGGACCAACACACAGACACACGGACACACACACATTTTCCTTTATTATTAGTAGAGATATTTTTGTGTGCATTTTAAGACATAAGTACTGTGAAAAACTAGTTATTAGACATTGTTCGATTCAGTCAAGAAACAATATAGAAATCTCCATTCGTCAAAATCTCCTTTGAAACCACCATATCGTCAAAACGAGAAAATAAAACCTATAGTCAGCAACAACTCAAGTTGACAGGGCGTCTCAAAAAATCTATGCACAGTTTAAATAATTATAACTTCAGTTTTTATGTACATATAATTAATATTTAAACTGCAAAAGAAACTACATAAAATATATAACTTTTCCTCGTATCGCAGATGTTCAAAATAATTAGCGTTCTGGTAAATACACTGCCTTTAACGGTGGGATGTTGATTCACAAACTTTAACAAACAATTCATTTGGTATTGCGGCTTTCAAATTCCTGCGTAACATGTGGATTTGCAGTTTCCCAGTAACTGCAATTATGTCGATTACTTGTGTCAATTAATTTGAATGTAACTTCATCGCTCCAAACAATCTTCCCCGAAAACTGTGCATCCTGTTTACATTTTCCCAAGTACCATTCACAAAATTGTTTTCTTCGGTCCGGATCATCTTCGCTGATAGCATGTACCATTGTTGGGATGTAACTTTCCCATTGACAACGTCTTGAAATGCCACGGACGCTTGATTTTCTGATGCCAATCTCACGACTTGTTTGTCTTACAAATTTTTTGAATGTTTCTCGATAACTTTCCAGTACTCTTTCTTGGCTGGTAAGCTCTTTGATGTGCTTGTTCTTCCGGAACGTGTCTATGAACATCCTGAAGAGTTACATTCGTTTCAAACTTATTGTATGTCGCGTTGGTGGATCTTCCTGAAACTCCCTGTGGTTTTGTCGTCGTACTTCAAAAAGCATTTTAAAGTAAATTTTCTTTTTTCTGAAGTTAATCTTGGTCCACTCATTTTTTCCAATTAATTACACCCTCAAAAGAAAGAAAAATCAGAAAGTTATGAGTCGTTAAACATTGTATACATTTTTTGAGGCATCCTGTACTAGCGACCATATCACTGTTTAATGACGTAATACGTGTTTCCACACGTCTGAGTGTTGTAAAAATTGTTCCAGGAAATTATACTTTCATTTCAAATATAGTTTAATCACACAAAATATCGACTGATGTTAAAAATTAATTCAAATATAGCAATTACTTTTAAATGCAATAAGACCTTAATCAGGACTATGTAAATATGAGTTATTGTACTCTGCATAGTTTACCATGTATTTTCAGTTTGAGTTTTCACTGTCTATAGCCTGCTTTCTTGCTCCTTTCACATCTTTGGAGTAGCAATATTACTTTCCTTGATTGATATTGTGAGTAACTTTAAACTCTTCTTTTGCACTGAACAGTCTGGCATTTGAAACCGCTAATATTCTTGCGATATATCATTCTGATATTCTTTCATTTTGGAACTTTTATTACAGTAAGTAGTCTATGTTCATTTAAGTGTTTTATTGCATTTTGTGGGAATTCGACACATTAAAAGACGAATACTGTTGGACTCCATTGTATCCTATAAAATGTATTCCATCACAGTTCCATTATGATGCGTCAACAATGCATGGGTTTCTTATTTAAATATAGCCTCATTCGAGTATTATTATTCTTATCTTTATTATATTGTCTTGAAAATTAGATAACAGGACCTGTTCTTTAAAAATACCCAGAAAGTTTCAAAACATTTTTCTGTATGCTTCTACAACTGCAGAAATTAAAACATCAAATTTGCTGTTTCCAAAGTATTTCCAAGACGTATGAATAAAAAAAAAGTTTTCAGTGTTGGTATATATCTGATTCCATCGAAATCACATATAGCTGCAATACCACCAATAAGTTATAATGCAGTAGTTACTTATTGTTGTGAATGAAGTGGGTAGAGGATGCCTTAACATACGCCTGTTTCATTTTCATTCAGATCAGTTAGTTGCGAAAGATACTCCAGGCCAAAATTTCAACAATAAACATTTATTTTATACTTGAACAAGGTATTGTGCCATGAACTCGTCATTTGGAACATTAAAACGCTTGAACAAAAATATCTGCAGAACAATCTACATCTCGTATAGAAAGTTACCACGTAAACACAATACTCGTGATGAGCAAAAGCATATTTCCTGACAGAAACGAAAGGACTACAGGTGCATCTGGATTGCTGTGTAGTTGATGATGAACATACAGGTCCAAGCTGTGTCCACGGTGGAAGAGGAAATCTAGACCCAGCTGGAAGGGCTCATGCTCGGTTGAAGTGAGGTGGCTGACATAGTCTACTGTGTTTCTGCAATGGAACTGACACAGGCACTCGCATAAATAGGTAGACCAACAGTGCGCACGCAGAACCTTTGCATCTTCCATGAAAAATAAAGTTCCTTAACCTGTCACCTCATGGTAAGGTGAGAGGTGTAATGCAATGGCAAGATAAGAGAAGAGATTCGAAAGGCCTCTACAAGACTAAGGCTGGATATTCACGAGCACTCTGCTCCACGCCAAACACGGTCATCAGTGCGAAAAACCAATGAGAAATAGAGCGTGTGAAGCGGAAGGTTGAAAATCCAGCCTGCCCTGATATCTATTTTCCCATTTGGACTGCAGGGCCATAAATTTCTGGGGGAGTAGGTATGTGTTTGGGGAGGGAGAGGCTTGGGGTGCATGGTCCACCGAAGAAATCAGAGAAGGCGGGGGATGGGGATCGCAGTAACTGGTAGTAGATGGATTTGCGTTTCGTGAAGCGCCCCGTGAATGGCCTACCTAGATGGATGGACTGAAAATGGTATGGTGTGGAGTGTCTTCACGCCATTTGTGTGGAGTACCATCACACCATTTTCTTGGAGTGGAGCGATCGTGAATGATGGTCTTAAGAGCCACGTGGTTTTCCAATTACGTCCACTATCATACCAATGTAAACTCTGCTTGATTCATACCCAGTTTGAATGATTATAAACAAAGCTGAAACTCTTCTATATTTGTCACTGTTATTTTTAAATTTTTTTCAGAAGCTTTCTTCCAAATAATTCTAAAATGTATCGTATTCTCATTATTTTAAGATTTTGGAGGCAATGAGAGAAGAGGCTGATGCTTACATTGTGGCGTATTCAGTGACGGACAGATCAAGCTTCGAGAAGGCCGTCGACATCTTATTCAGCCTGCGCGAAAGAGGTGTCACCAACAGCAAGGCAGTGATTTTAGTGGGCAACAAGTCCGATCTGGCACGCACCCGCGAAATAGCAACAGAAGGTAAGGTTTAAACGACGATTCACAAATTCACTGTTTGAAACAGATTTATTTCTAACGAAGTATATCATTAATATTAAGAAAATGCCTTAAAATAACTTATAAGTGTCTTCTTGCTTTATATATGTTTACTCGTTATATGCTAGATGAAATACAGAAATATTTTTTTGTATCACTAATTAGTAACTGTGTCAATCATTAGCATGTTTTTCCTTAATTAAATAATGACTTTTTTATTTGAAATCCTTGTAAAGTTAACGGATTGCAACTGCATTTCGTTTTAGAAAGTCATTAATTTAGAGAACAATGATATCTCAAAATATGAATCAATCACTAATAAAAATTCCTAGAGTTTTTAACAAGTCCGGATAACCGACGCTTGTCTTTTGCAACAGTGAATAAGTAAATGATAATGACATACTCAAATTGATGCGCATAATAAGCAAAATATTAATTGATTCGGATAACTATTAATTCATTAGGGTACTGAAATTTTATATTCGATCACATATTGATAGATATCAGCAGAAAAACTAAACCATTAATTGTTCTGATAATCTTCTCAAACTTAAATCCAGATCATTCAACTCCATTTTTATAATCAACGTTAGATAATCAGAGGCAAAATCAGTCTCTAATTAGTCCTGATAATTCATTCGGGACCAGAGGGTTCGCGGTTCGAAACCCGATTCCACGGAAGATCCGCTGTGTATGGGGCCTGTTGCACGTTAAATCATACGTAGGGAGTCAAACATCCTCCCGTTGGTATGGTGCGGAAGTTTGGAGAGGGGATGCCAGCTCAGGTATCATCCTCGTCATCTGACCATGGCTCAAAATAACGAGATCAGTTCCAAAATAGTCGTCGAGTTGCTTTAAAATGGGACGTTAATATAACTAAATCAAGTAAACTTAATCATCCAATCAGATTCTAAGTGGATCAAAGATAATCTTATCCTTTTTGCGGATACTATTGAATGATAAGCGGATAATAGCTAGTCGGGATGATCGACTTTCCATCCATAAAACCTCAAATTCCAATTAGTCTACATAATCAACGTCAGATAATCGTTACTTGATGCGGTGATATAAAAATAAGACCGGTATTTTCAAAGACTTTATACGGTAAATGATAATATCACATAGATAGAAGACGTTAGAAAAATGCGATTTAGATAGTAGATGTTAAGACAGATACAGTAGATTTAAAATTTGAGACGTGAAATAAAATAGTATTAAACAGACAATGGAATTAGTGGCGTAGTTGCAAATTTTACCGTCCGATAAAAACTTGTAACATGCTGCCTTTCCTTTATAAGTTACATAAACCTCAAAATAGAAAATGAATTCAAGGAAAAAATATTTTAGTAATTATTAACGTATTTCGTCATTTGAAGCCCTCGATATCTGAAGACAGGTTGCGAAATCGCGCCTCCACCACCAGTCTTTCTATCACTTATCAGCAAATTACGGGCGAAAGGTGAAAAATACGAGTTAATTACGTTAGTTTTCTTTTTCTAAGTCTACAGTGATTGAGCTAGTGTTTCTGCTCTTCTTCATTATACTATAAAAGTTATAAAATTGGTTTTTTTCTCCTTCATGTTTGATTTTGCTGCCCCTTTCGAAGTGTCTCCCCTCGCCCACCTTTAGCTACGCCACTGAATGGAATCATTTCAAGTCACATCACAGTCACAAAATGGACATTAATGTGCATGCCATCTAACTGCGTATTGTCTTGCACTGTGTTGGGATGTCAGGTTCCTTTTTCATCCTGCAAGAATTAAAAATGAATTATAGTGTTAAATTGACAAAGTACATTTGGTGTATATCACGTGACCATGAAATGATTCCATTATCACTTATTTATCAGTTGTTTGAGGAATGGCGCACGATGCATCTGACATGTCTTACGTGACCATGAATTAATTCCATTATCACTTATTTATCAATTGTTTGAGGAATGACGCACGATGCATCTGACATGTACTGCGTGGCCATGAATTCATTCCATTATCACTTATTTATCAATTGTTTGAGGAATGGCGCACGATGCATCTGACATGTATTACGTGACCATGAATTAATTCCATTATCACTTATTTATCAGTTGTTTCAGGAATGAGGCACGATGCATCTGACATGTATTACGTGACCATAAATAAATTCCATTATACCTCATCAGTTTGCGGAATGTGGCACAACAGTTAACAGCAAAAATTATTTTCTCATTTTTCAGAAGGAAAGGCGATTGCTTGTTCCTACGAGTGCAAATTCATCGAAACATCAGCGGCCATCAACCACAACGTAGACGAGCTTCTGGTCGGAATGGTGAGCCAAATTCGCTTGAAAAGTCGCCAAAAGGAAAAAGAAGAAAACAATCGCCCCGCCAAAACGACGTCTCCTTCCTCCTCCCCATTTAAAAAAAGTGGTGGCAGCGTCAAAGGGTCCCTTCGATCCAGTCTCAGAACCAAAGGCCTCATCAATCGTCTGTTGGGTAAAAGTGGACGATCCAAATCATGCGACAACCTGTATGTCCTGTGAGAAAGTTGCTGTTCATTTCTTACGACATGGAGAGCCTTAAACTGACATGAGCTAGACAATTGGAGGATTCAGAGTTAAAGTGAACCACGTCCATGAGATTCATTTATGAAAAAACAGATCTCAAAGTTGATCAGCTGCAATTAACCCTTTGAGGGCGATTGTCACACAGGCTTGCCAGCTGCTTGGAATATTCTCCCCCGACTGTCACAATTTCGTGCCGGCTCTTGTGGCTTTTAGCTACCAACTGTCACATCGGCATGACACCAGATTTACTGCAACTAGGCTTAATTAGAAAAGGCGCGCCGGCCCTGAGTAACCACGGGCATTCAGAAACATCGGTCAGATCGAACAGCACGTATTTAACAGCGTCCTCAAAGGGTTAAAATAACAGTGGTAAAATAACAGTAATAGCTAATAACAGTTATAATTGTTCCTGTTGGCTGGTTAATACTAATTGAACTATGTACTCGAATCATTATTACAAGAAACATGCAAAATTTCTACACTACCTTGGCAATATTAGAAGAAAATGGGCAGAACATGGACTTGGTTTACTTTGACTCTAAACCCTCCAATTATGGATAACAGTCAATGGCGGATCTTTGACATGACTTTAAGTTATACCAGTCAATATTTTTACTTGGTATCTTGGTAAAGATTGGCTGCCATTCTTTTCATATCTTATAACGTTATATGTTTGAGTTTGTACTAGAAATCAGGTTTAGATCCTTTTCTTACGAATATCATCATTAGATAAATGTTGCTTTAATTATTTATTAATTATAGGAATATGTATAATATCAAATTGAGCTTATTCTCTTCTGAAATACTGCCAACCAAATTATAGTAATTATGTATTTTTATGATCACATATCCTCTGATTATTATTGAGTTATTCCTTACTAAACACCATCCTGTTCATATCAAACCTTCACTATTGAATATTCCGAGTAGAATTTTCTTCCCTAATCTATAAGATTAAATATTAGAACATTAGACACATTTTTATAAGATTGTGACTTTTACCAATTCTCCATAGTATTATTCTACCAATCGTTAGTTTCTTAGTTTTAATACTACTTAAGATTTCTTAGGTATGTTTATGAAAAAGGGACTGCAGATTTTGCAGTAATTCACCATTTTACATTTAAATGCATTAACAAAATCTTTCGTTTCCGTTTCACATAGAAATTTTAGATTATTCTTAAATCGAAAATGAAAAAAATTAACTGTCATGTTAAGATACCCTACATAAATAATGTAAGTCAATTTATAATACTATACAATTTCATACTTTTTTTGGGGGGGGGATCTTATTTTTTAAATTAAAGAAATCACACAATTAGACCTTTTACGTTTGGCAACAAATTTTCTATTCGGTTAGAATGTAATGATTTGTGATCTGTTTCACTACACTGAAATACGTTAACTGTTTCTAATGAAATAGTGAAACAGTTCACATATTGGAATATGTGAACTGTTTCACTACAATTTGTGAAGCGGATTTTTTCGCTGATAGCATTTGAATTATACCTAATGTTTCTAAAAATATAATTTGTTTCTAGAAGACCTCAATTATTTTTTAGAAAGGTTAATTTTTATATAGCAAATGAGAAGCTGAAATTTTATACATCTACAAAAGCTTTTAAAAATAAGTTATAAAGAAGTAACTCGTACAGATACAGCTCGAGGTAACTTTCAGAATTTTAAAACATTCATTATAATTTTGTCATCAATCTTTTATAAATCCAGAAAATTCAAGATACCTCATAATTTATTTCAAGCCATATCTTCACTTGTAAATCAACATGAAAAATAATCATAAATATTTGTCTTTAATAAAAATAGTTTTCAGAAATCAATACAAACACCAAACAGGCTTAGCGACATGTTATTTTCACTTAATTAAATTTCGATACACTCATCAGAAATTTTGCCTGTAAAACAATTAGAATCTATAATAGAAAAGGCCAGAAAGATCGGTAACGATCACGCGGTTTGGTTTGTCTACGTGCCAAAGAGATTCAGACAGTCTGTCCACAAATTAGCATACACACCACGGGATACTGTTTGGTTCTGTGGCGATTTAATATCAAATTGGAATTATGACAGGGCTTTTTAGCTGAGTTTAGTAATTTCTTTTTTTTATTTTATGTTGATTCATCGACGAGGAACTACGTTAATATCAAATAGAAGTTACAATAGAAGATCTTTACTTTTTCGGAGATCTTTACTTTCGTTATCGCCAGTTGCTTAGTACCGTTATATACGTAAGTTTTAAGTTGAAATATTCATTTCAGTAACATGAAGTTCTGATATCGTGATCCCATTCCACAATATATATTATGATGACGTTTCAGAAAGGGGAATGACAGCTCACATGTCGACCTCGTTATCTTAACACCACTCAAATTTGAAATATATCTCCCCAATAGCTGTGTTTCTGATTCAAAACTGGTCCTCTCCGAAATAAATTAATAAATTCGCAACAGTACTGGAATAGAACTCATTTTCTTTATACGGTAAAACATAATCAATCTCTTTATTCTATGGATCTAAAATCTTGATTTCAATTAATTCTCCTTACAATAAAAATACACAAATTGCAATAAACCTTTGAATTCCATAAGTCTTTCTTTCCATTCGTTCAATTTTAAATAAAAATTTCATTTGATATTTTGTTTTTTATCAGATCGACATTTGTTTAACTTCTATAAATCAGTCGATTCTTTTAAATATAAATTATATTTCGCTGCAAAATGTAAATAAAATACTGATAAATAATAATCAAACTGAATCGAATTCCTAAGAACAGTACAAAGAAAAGAATTGAGCAAACTTCATAGATAAAATGCTTAAATTACAAGCACAACGCGCAATCAAGGTCATTAAGCATTCTAATAGAGACACAAAGTAATTTTAAAGTCATTTGCTTAGTGGAATTTCCCATTGTATTTGTAACATCTCTACAGAAGTACCAATTACTAGATAAACAATTCATTAGTGAAGAAAAGCCCTTAACTCCGAGAATGGCAAATAGGTTGTTAAAGATTTGAAACTGCTTTCTTCTAATTAAAGTTACTTATAGATTTGGTTCATTCAGCGCGTTTCCACCCGAAGAGTTCGATTAAGTTTGCTGTCTCCAGAGACTTAAACAATGGTTTTCGTAACTTCAGTGACTAAATATGCAGGGTGGTTATAAATTATTGGACACATTTAAAAAATTAATAAAAATACTAATACGTTACAACTGCGTTTTTCCTGAAATTAGAGAGCAAAATAATTTTTTTTCAGATAGGTGGCGTAACATTACGGCGTTCCAAATTTGCTACAGCGAGAGATTTCCATACGTAAAGGTTGTCGATCAGCATAAGCCAATGTGCGTTTTCTTGTTTCCTTTTTAATTTTTTCTTGAATATCTCGAAAACTATTCTGTTTTCAAACTACAATTGATTTTAAAAATTAAAGTGCGTAAGATTCCCTAAAAAATATGCTTTTATTGTTTCTTCTAACTTAGATAGTTTCGCAGATAATGGCTCTCAAAAATGGGAGATGTCCAATAATTTACGACCACCTAGATGGCTGTAACGGTGCGACTGATTTTTTATTTTTAATGAGCTCTAAATTTAAAAAAAAAACCGTAGTTGTAACATTATTAGTTTTTTTATTAATTTTCGAAATGGGACGAATAATTTATGTGCTGCTGATTTTGATCTTTTTATCGTAGTTTCATTATCCTGACCTTATTTTTGGTTTGTAAAAGTGTCGTTGAAAAAAATAAATAACCGCTCTCACAAAATAAAATACAGCATGCGTTACATTTGGCTCTGGAATTTCTTTCCACTCTCCTGTAAAATGTTAAAATTGTTATTTGCGATAGTTTACCTCTGAAGTGCAGAACTATTCGGATAGGTTATTTGAGTTTTATGCTGCTAAAATATTGAATGAGGCAAAAAAATTACTTTATTCATTGACGAGATTCAATCATCAAAAAAAATCAATTATATTCACTTGAACAGAAAATACAGTTTCCTAAATTAATCTTTTCGCTAAGTTATGCTAATCCAAAAGTTCCTGTGGTACGCGTACCTCTGAGTGTACCCTATGGACATGTTAGGGGTACACAAAAGTAATGTTGGTAATGATGGAAAACTCAAAACATAAGAGATCAAATGAAAAAAGTTATAGAATTTGGTTTTCCCAAGTTTGTGCAAAAAGTATGCAAGTCCGAGAACCTACTGGGTTTTAGTCAAAGGAGAGTACGGTGAGAGAGTGTACGGTGAAAACAGTCCAACAAGCAGGATAATGGAGAATGACGCTTTTTTCACGAATATTCCGGAAAACACTTGGCACAGAAAACAATAAAAAATGAACTTGCACAAATTAGCAACACAAACAGACAGCAAATCTCTAATAATAACAGTATAAGCACTTTCAGAACCTCTGAGAGTTTATCAGCTTACAAACTTGCACCGCGGACAAAACTCCAAAGAGGTTATATTTCTCCTTTGAGCTCCCCGGTATTTATAGCTGCCCCAAAGGAGTTAGACGTAACATGGATTTCACTAAAAAAATCCAGATTTCTGTTCCTATGAGAGATAGACCACAACTCCCGAATTTTCTGAAACCTCCATTTCGTCACCAAAGTCGCCAGCGTCAGGGATCATTGGTTTTCATTTCCCCGACATAGAATAAAAACCTCTAAATGTCTCTTTCCATCCATAAGACTAACACGGTAGGGAAATCGACATTACAGTTTTTAACAATAGTTAATTTCTTTCAGGAACACAGAACTTGTGGAAAGAACATACTCTGATGCGTTTATTAATTCTCGTAGTGAAGAGAATCTAGCATGAATTCTGGAATTCCTTTTACATCAACCAATCTGGTAGAAGATTTAATACAGATCTACAATTTTGGCGTAAAAATCTCATACTGAAATGCATATCACTATTTTTTTGCTTTTTTTGAGTTATAGCATCCACATACACGAGAACGCCTTTGACAGATATCATTCAAATTTTGATACGTCTGAAACTCTGATGATAAAACCATATACTAGATCCACTCCTTTTAGCTTATTGCGTTTTTGAGTTATCGTGTTAGATAGACGGGTTTTTAACGGATTTCTTCCGAAATTGTACCACATGCCAAATTACATTCATTTAACTAGTTCCGGTTTTGAATTATCGTGTCCTCAAACAGACAGGCATAATTCTAAAAATGTTCCATTCGGACACAAGGAAATCTAAAAATCTCGAATTTCAAATTTTTGATGATTCCTAAACTCTTTCTCTGTATAAATTGCGTTTACAAGAAAGTAAAAATGGTTACATACAAATGATTTTCATGCTCTTGATTTTTTTAAAATGGCTCATAAAATGAGGGTTTTCTAAACGAAAAGGATTTTAAATATTCACAAAAAAATAGAAATACATGAGTTAGAAATGTTTTTATTGCCAATACGATTTAACATTACAATAGCCTATACAGAACTAGAAATAGATATGGGTGTTAATTATTTATTTTTGACTAGAAATCAATCCTAGGCATTATAGAGATTGAGAGTTGAATTCTTGCGACAAATCTTCGATTTTGACCTACATCTGCACGCTTAAATCAGCAGCGGAGTTTGGAATTCTCCCGTATTTGATTTTCGTTCCATTTCTCGACTGAATGCGTTTGTGAGGTTCCGTGAACTCTGAAATTTGAAAGGAATTTTGGAACAGAATTTCACAAGAAAAAAAAGTTCGAAATTTCTTTTGTCGTAAAAATGTAAACAACAAAAAAAAGCATGTCGTATTAGAACTTTTTAAAAATCCATTTTGAGTTCTCTTGTAAAAGTGGCATAAGCAGGTGAGAACAAACCATTCAAATAGAATTTCAGATTTGAGAAAAAAAAATGTTATTTTTCTTCAACAATCAGGTATTGGGTGAAACTTACAGATACACAGAAAGTTGGTTTGCAGGAATTTGTTTCGTCTTAGCCTCACTCGTCATATCAAAATTCTATTTTACTGGTGATTTATTCAAGTGTCTAATGTCTCGTGAATATAAGTCAAGCGAATATTTATCTGAAATGAATAGGGGCTTTTTTCAGATAATGCTATTTGTGGAAATCATTCTTATTTAAACATATTTCTTTCAACTTCGAAATAAAAAGATTTTTTAAAAAAATTCGCATTTTCCAACATCTGTGATGTTAAAAGAAAGTTTTGTTTATTTCTCTTGTTTTGAAGTAATGATTTGTGGAATTTTTGAAACCGATTGTTTTTCAGAAGAATATGTAATTAGGCATTATTATTGCTAAGGAGTTCAGAGTCACGTTGCATCGATTGGCTAAATGCTCATGCGTTTTTTAGTTCAATCTATTCTCCTAAGTGGAAAGATATGTTTAATGTCAGTCATAAAATGATACTTATGCATGTGTTTTGATTTCATTATAGTCCTCTATGACGTGTCTAAGTGATGTGTTTGCTGTTAGTCAAAAATTGATACTGAGTTTAAAGACAGCATTTATTTTTCGTCATATAAAGCAATAACCACCGGATAGATTTCAGATCATTATAAGAAATGCTATTTTTAACCTGATTAAACGTAAGTCAATTTCTAAATCTTGGTTCTTTCTTTTGTAGCAGTATTTTGATGTTAATAAAAAAAATCTTGAAATCAATGTTAGTTTGAAAAACAAGAGGCTGAAGAGTTCAAAGAAATTATTTTTAAACGCGAACATTAAACATATATAATCACTGTAAATTTTAGAAAATTTTAGTAATTTCTCACTGAACATCGAAAATCACAAATTAAAGGTAATACTCTGACATTGCCATGATGGAGTCATCATTTTAAAGGCTATAGAACAAAGTATATAAACATGGGCATAGGACAGAGTGTGTGAATATGGGTTAGGGACAGAGAATATGAACGTGGATTAGGTGTGGAGCATATGAACATGGGTATAGGACAGAGCTTAACTCTAGGTCGTTCCTCGTACTGGGATCGTGAAAACCTTCACAGTGACTTATTCTTGTAGACTCTTTGATATTTGAAATATAATTTAGAAACCCATATTGACTATAATCATTTCCTTTAAATTTGTTGAAAAACTGAAATTCATTTTCATATAAATGATAATTATTTCACTCCTTTATTAATTTCCTAACTTTGGAAGTGCGACAAAATATTTCATTATAATAATGAATATTACATACTAAAACTCTTACTTTTAATTTATTGCATACATACGGACTGAAAAGCAGGCAAAATTCTCTTTCACGGATATCATAAAAAAATTAATTAAAATAGTAAATAATAAACTGCATACAGAATTTCATGCTATGGCTTGTTGCGTTTTAGTTGCCGTTCTCATATACAGATGAGTACGGATGATATTCCAAATTCCAAAAATGGTGGGGGATTTATTTTTCAGAGAATTCTAAAAACTTGAAAATTCAACAAACTCTCGAGATCAAACTTTTTTATAATTACAATGCTTTCTTTCTCAGAAAGTAAATTGTCCAAACACTCAGGAAATGTGTGTGAAAATAAAAACTGGATATACGGTCTCAAGAAACAAGTATTAAAATTTCATTTTTTTCAAAAATAACCTTTTTATTTATATCGAACTTAAAAAGAAAGATGGCTACATAGTAACATTATACATAGTTAGAAAGGGTAAGATATGAAACAAATATAACGATAATAAATTGAGTTGAATATTGTTTCTGTTCTTTTACTTTATTAAAAATTATTAATTTGCAAATTTGATTAAAATTCATGCACATTTCTTGTCTCAGGTATAAATTTATTGTAAATTATTGAACAGCCTAGCCTAAATGCCTAGTTAATACTGGCTTTGTAATATTTGGCTTTTATTTCTCCAATTACAATGAATATTCGCTTAATCTTTTACGCTATGAACTAAGTACATATTCTTCCAGAACAATTTTTATTATATTCGGGATATAAAAATTATCTTCTATTAGGGATGAATTAACGATACTGCAATGACTTTTTCTATCCCGAAAAAAGATTAAAGATTCATTAAAGAGATTACTAAAGAGTCAACATTCCTCCAGGGTTTCTTCTTATTTCTTCCGATACCAGATTAATTTTTGTTTATATTTACTCAAGAAGTATGTATGAAATGACCACAAGGAGCTTCTTCTTCAGATGATGATTGGATGAATCTAGGTTTCAAGGCAATCATGATACCGAATCAAAAGGATTTAATTTCAGAAAGGTATTTGCCTTTATATTATGCAATCATTAGTTTTCAGTTCAAGTTATATAAAAAATACCTAAATTCTCTACTTAAAATATTTTAACTTATTTTATTCAAAAGTGGTAATAGTGTATATGCTACGATTAATGTGATTAATCGGTTATTATGAATAATAACCAGTTAAAGTTATGAATTGATTTATCACAGTGACCGGTTATTATGAACAATTATCGGTAAAAGTGATAAATGATTTATCACATTGACCAGTTATTATTCATAATAACCGCTTGATCGCATTAGCCGTAACATATATGTATATTATAACTAAACCAGATCTTCGTAAACATATTCGTGTTGGCCCCAATTTCGACTTAAAAAATATTTTGCGACCACATATATGAATGAAAACTATTTTTACGACACCAAGTGCTTATATAAACCGTAAAAAAGAGATAAATCTCTGAATAATGATACGCCAATGAAATTTAATCAATTATGGTAATTGCAGACTTTAAATGAAACTTTTCACCTCCGAATGGATTTTTGAAAATATTTTTACAGCCAAACATTGACAATTTTAATAGAATTAATCGCTGTCAGTTATTTAGCAACCCTGAAATTTATGTACGAAAAACCCAGTGTTAAAAGCTCTGCACTAAAGTAGTATATAAAAATAATAACCAAATAAGCATATGGACACTATTTAAAGTTTGAAACGAGATCCTACGAACTCGACATAGGTATCTGAAGGTTTTAATATTAAGTTAAATAAAGACCTCTATAAATAAACTAAGTTGATTATCATAAAAAAATTTATAACTCCAAGATTTAATTTCTTTCAAAATTCATAAGGTTATTGGTGTCTGTTAAAAAGGGCATCATTTTTTATCACTTTCATATTAAAAATAGTTCAGCGTGGCTGTTAGGAATAGTATAGTATTGTATGCATTATGTATTTAATAACCATTACTATTTCCATCTGTTTTTAAGTCTTTACTTGAGATTCTCATTATGGTGCTATGTATTTTCCATGCATGCTAATACGAAATTAGGTTGTTTCATCTCTTAAATGATTGATCCCTACTTGGGCTATTACATAAATAGAAATGGTGTACACTACGGATGGCGGTTATTGCAAAAAAACCGGTTTTCGGTTAAACCGGCTATTTTCACTTCCAGTTTAACCTGGAGGTTAAAACCGCTCAAAATAACCGGTTTTTAAAAAAACGGTTTACGGTTGTTTTTTTTTTAAATAACGTTTGTGGACAGAATTTTTTATTAATAATAATATACAATAAGTAAGTATTAATAATATATATAATTAATGTAATAAGAAATGATTATAAATAAGTAATTAATACAATAAGTAATAATAATAAATGAGTTATTATTGCAATAAGCAAGTATTATGGACAAAAATTTTTTTAACATAATTTTCACCAGAAATTAATTCATTGGCCAATATTTATCAACTAATCTGCTCATAAAAAATCTTTCAGCAATGTGTTGACGTGAGTCGACATCTCTCATCGGAAACAACATCATTCAACGTAGGTACTAATCTTTCGGACTCCATAGAACTTTCCGACTGAAGATAAATATTTTTTGGTTGCAATAAACAGATACCGTTTGCAGACAAAATTTTTATTAGTATTGTTTCTGCAGGAAATCAATCCATTGGCCAATATTTATCTGTTCATAAGGACTCTTTCAGTAATCAGCCAAAAACAGACGCCTCGAGGATGCGGTCAGTGATTGGCTTTCAATTCAAAGCTTCGTAACTTGGTAATTTTAGACTAGTCGAACCGAAAATCAAGCCTATCTTCCGACCCGGTTTCTGGATTTAAAAAAAATAACCGGTTTAAACCGGGGCAAAAAAATAACCGAAAAACCGGTTAACCGAAACAAAAATAACGGTTTTCGGTTTCAACCGGTAGGTTTTTCCCGTCCCTAGTGTACACTTCCATGCATTCAAGTAGGAAGACTAAAGAAATATGAATACAGTAGAACCTCGGTAATCCGAACTACTTAGGGGCTGACCTGTGTTTGGATTCGGGAAATTCGGATTATCCGGGAAATTTGGGGAAATGCTCTAGAGGAAAATACAGTAGAGAAAGAGAACGGAAAGAGCTAGCTGCGATTCAAATCGTCAAGCAGGTTTAGTTCCTTACGTCAAAAGAAGATAACCGATTTTGTTTTTACTAATTAAGGTGCTGTATTCATTCTTGATCCCTTAACAGTTTCATTTTCATTGCTACCTAATAAGATGACCCCTCCTATTTTGGAAAGGGATTGTCGTTTTCAATCATCTAAGAAGGCAAAGAATACTTGAGATGCTTATGGATTCGATGCAATTTTTGTGTCAAATTATAAATCTAATAACTGATTAAATGTTCATTTATAAGACTAAAAATGCGATCATTCGATGCAAGTACAGCGTACGGGCACGAGGGATTAAGGGGTTAAATACCAATTAAATTTTTCAAATAAGTTAGGAATAAACATTAGCTCTGTTTTTATTCCTAATTGTTATTTTCTTACATATTTTAATAAATTTTTTTAAGAAGATTAAAAAAAGATGTTCGGATAATCCGAAATTTTGGATTCCTGGGATGCAGATTCCTGAAGTTCCACTGTAATAGGTAAATTTTCTATGTATTGTGTTCAATGAAATGTTTTGTAAATCTACAGATTATTCTGTCTCCTAACCTAAAGCTGGGCATTCATGAGAAGGCTAGCTATGCCATTTGTCCTAAGACTGGTTTTTTTCCACCCATTTTAGTCGTTTTGAGACAAGGTTCAAAAGTCGTAGAATTTCTGCCACCCAGACTCCTCTTACCTCACGCGGAGGATTTCGGAGTTTCATTTCTAGCCTCGACGCGAGGTGCCAATGTAGGCAGATCCTTTGTTTTGCCGCTACCCTCGCATCGAGGTCTGAATTGGAATCGGCGGATTGAATTTTGGATTTTAAGTTCTTTTGAACTCCACCATTTCGAATCATTTGCTCCAATTTTGACAGGTTTTCGACCTTGATGACAGGTTTTTCCTTCCCGTGTTCCAAAACTTCCATTTTGGAAGAGCAATGAATGGCCTTCTTAAAGCTGCTTAATATTAATTCCATATTTTTAACATCTTGATGCATTAGATGATAAAACAGGAAAACATTTCTTCATTTAAAATAAAACTGTATTTACGCAGCTTATTTTGCAATTCTTTTTCTTTACAAGCATGTAATGCTTCTGTTTAAAATAAACTAGACCAAAAATTAAAATAACACGATTTAAATGTTTCAAAAATCCTTCCGAACAATTACAAGAAAGAAATTTTTAAATAGCTTTTCAGAAAAAATTATTTTCGTAACACAAATAGTAATCATACAAAATGAATTGAGAAATACTGAATCAGTAAATAAATAAGATCTTATACGGCCCAGTATTCAAATGATATGCAAGAGGCAAGCTATTTAAATATAAAGAAAGGTATTTAGAAAAATCACTCTCTTACTACTTCCAATCATCTCATTTATTTCTCACAAGTTATGATTATCAAACGATGGTTACTAACCACGGAACTCACTTCCCTTTAAAAAATGGTAATCTGTTCAAATATAAAATAAAAATATTAAAATAAGAAATATAAAGTATATGTGACTCTGTAAATTTTAAACTTCCAATGCTGCTAATCATCAACAATTGCCCGTCTTTCGATATTAATAAAATTAATGCAAAAATAATCTTAGCAATTTGTTTATGTTTTATTGGAGATCTTTAGCAAAACTTACTTCTTCTTAGCTAAAGGAGACTTCTAAAAGGACTTCCTAGCTATGGAGATCTTAGCTAAAACTTTTTCGTTAGCAAAACTTTTATAAAATAATGCATGGGCAGGTGCTAACAGTAAGTGAGCTGAAATGCAGTTGTAGAACGGAGAAAAGCGCATAAGATGCACTTTTTCCTTCAATACAGTATCATTAAAATAAATGTAGAATAATCTACATCTTATATAATGAGCTGAATAACAAATGGAAACAATTATTTTTTACAATTATAAGTTTATACTATAGAAATATCAGCATAAACAAGCTGATATTTCTACTTTTACTTTTTCTTTGTTCTGCATGTTTCGTGTTCAAAGGCATGCAGTTTTACTGATAAAATGAAATTTCATACTTTGTTAGGCTAAGCCTAAATCCCGAAACGGAAATGAAGTTGCTTCCAAATTATAAATTGGCCTATAATTATTCCTAATTTTCAGTCGCAATTTATATGCAGAAAAGTGCTTTTAGTCCTACTTTATTGCGGAAAGTCCAAATACTTTGCAACGAAGTGAATTTCTACTTATATGTAATGCTTTGATAGTGTATCGCGCAAGTTGTATGGAATAATTTTGGCGCGATTTCAGTGTTGCCAACGTAAGAGGTTTATTTGAGTTGAGTATTGAAGCGTATAAATGTTTCATCCGAAACTACGCTTATTTCTATGCAACGAATATTGCAAAAGAAAATATCTTGTTTGAGCATTTAAAACATAAATTCAGAGCCGGATTAAGCCCTTTGGGTGCCCTTAGGTAATGTAAATCTCAGGGCCTCCTCCCCAATTTCTAAAACCAAGTATTTTGTATTGTTTTTTATTTAATCTCTATATAAGTAGCAATTTTTGACAAGTTGAAATCGTAAAACATTTAATTGCGGATAATTTTCAAGAGAGTTGATTTGCGTATATCGTGTATAAAAAATACAAAATTAAAATTTGAATGTAATTTTATTCAAAATTACAAAACATTTTTAATGCAATTCAATCTAAATACTCTTTAATTGTAGGATTGGACATTTCCTTAAATTATAAAGAAACATATTTCTTTAGATTTATGAAACAGCATAATATAAAACTTACAAAGGGAAGTTAATTAGGAATGTTGTTAGAATAATGCTGCAAAATTTAAACAATACTTGATTTTAATTTTGATAAATTTGAGTACACGGCCTTTAATTAATTTACAATTAATTGAAAACACAAAGTTAAATTACTTCAAAAAGTTCTTCAAAAAATTCTCGAAACCCCCTAAAACTACTCGACCCATAGGCATCTGCCTATTTAATAATCTGGCCCTGCATAAATTCTTCTAAAGATCTTACATCTATTATTTTACTTTTAGTCAACTCATTTAAAAATAGAATTACAACTTTTAAAAATTTATTGAGTACGTTGCGCAAGTTTTAAAAGTTGAGAACTATTAATACGAAGCAACATTTTATTCATGGTGAATGTAAATATTTTGATCATTTGATTCAGTAACATATCAGTCCAAGTTTGACTGTTACTCTTCATTATGAAACAGTTATATTTTGTATAAAATATATAAACGTTTTAACTGGTAATAGTAATAACAATAGTAAAGTAACCAAGATTTACAGTAGTTTAATGTAACATTTTTGGAATTTTGTAGCTTACATTTTTATGTATGCTACATCTGATGTAATAATTTAATTTATCTAATGTAATAAATAGTATTACTTCCTTATTTAAAATAACCTAGTTGCTGTGAAGCATACCAAAATGTGTGCCGATTTATGTTTGAAATTTGTTTGTATAGTAAAATGTGTAGTGAATCTATGTAGATGTTTTTGATTGTACATAATATTCTTCAAGACCATTTAAGTGCTTCAAGTATGATCACTGACTTTTTTTATTTTGAAAGCAGCAAGTAATGATAGAATAGAAACACAAGTCCACTTGTTACACACATTAAAAAATTACTTTCAAATTCGAAAATTCTAGAAAAATTGGCGAAAATAATGCATTACTTTTAAGAATATATTTTATTTCGAAATAAACTGAATTATGATGATGCCAATACTATTAAATATGACACAGACATTTCTAAAAAATATTAAATGTCAAAAACTTTTTCCTAATTGTAATAGATTCAAAAAGGTGATCAAGTTTTCTGAATAATGAATTTATTTCATTCCGATAGTAATATATCCAATATCCATTTGAAGCAGAAAACTTAACTTCGAAAATACAAAATTATGTTGGACTTTGACTAACTAATAAACCGGGTTTTTTTAAGTTTAACAATTTATGTTTGGTTTAAAATTAAAATTAATACAGTTTTTAATTTCGTACCAATTAATTTTCAATGATAATAATTTTCATTCTCTATTTCTTGGAAAGCAAAAATTTAAATTGTTCACTTTTTACTCTCTCTGATCATCAAGTATTCAATTTGGCTATAGAATGTGTCCACTATTCTCTTCCTCTTACCCATAATTCCACAGTTTCTTAAGTATGGGTAAAAATATCTTATGGTCAAAGCATGAATGTTTTTAATAAAATGCTTAATCCAAATTCAGAAGAATTCGGCTTTGGAAATGTATTCGAAATTCATCCCCCATCCATTTAATGAAAATAATATTTATGAAAGAAGTAAGATTTGAGTCAATTAATATTATCTATTTAGCTTTCACATGCCATAAAAAACACAACAAAGAAATAGATAATTTACAACTGAAGACATTAAAATAAATAAATTAATTTGATAAATTAGAATTAGAACTAGATTTATTATAGCTCAAATATTTAATTTACCAAAGAATAACAAATACAAGAATTAAATTATTTTTCACGAATTAAATCATAAAATACGTGCATTAAGTCGCTTTTATATCCAAATGAAAAGATAGTTAAAGGAATTACAAATACTATCGGTGCGTATTTTTGAAGACCCATTAGCACATCAAAAGCACAAAAGATTTTAGTTTGTTATTTGCTTATAAGTTTCAAAAGATTCTCTAATATATATTTTATGAAAAGTTTTAGACTTGTGGAAGACCAAATGGTCACAATGAAGTGTATATTTTATACAATGTAAAAATATATTATATATATATATTATACATATGTGTACCAAGAATCGATAATTGTATCATTTGTGCTCTTTAGGTATACTAGAATTATTTTATCATGTTTTATCATGCATAAAAATATTTTGTATTTAATGTAAGAGATTCTGAAGTGTTTCTGAAAGAAATCGGCTCTTATTTGAAAGATTCTGCGAAACTGAATTTCGAAACACAAAACTACAGCGAACTTCTCACAGAATGTTGCTGCAGTTAGTTTTCAGTGCGTTCCGTTAATTACAAGAATATTTTTTTTCCTTGACCAAGAAAACCCACGTGTGATATTTTTAGTATCCTTTAATCAATTTAGAAAAGAAAGGCACAAAACATACCAATATGCCCATTTCATTTGCTATTCAAAGTAAGATGAAGGCTTTTTATTAGTATGCCAAATGTAGTGATGATTCCATAAAATAAATATTAAATCATAGTTTTTTAATTTGTCATCGTTTTATTATTTGATTTTTTGTGTACTACTTCGATAAGTAGTTTTAAAACATTAGTTCAAATTTCTGTAAATCTTCAGAAGTAAATGCTGTCTGGCTTCTGCAGGTTTTTCCATAGGAAATTCCTTAAAAGTTCTTCTAACCTTCAAAACTAGCTAGTGGGAATTTTCTTTCTTCATCTCTTGACTAAACAATCGATAGCCTAAAAAGACATCCCTTAATTTAAAACCCAAATTTCATCGTTTATGGATCAAATAAATATATGTGTAGCTGCATTTGCTAAAATGGGCAATTGTGAGAAAATCTTATTAGACTGAGAATATTTTCCACAAAATGAGAAAATCTTGTTAATTATTTTGCGATCTTCTCAATTATAAGCAATTACTTTTGTACATTTTTGTCATAATACCAAACCAAATTTGGACGTATAATATATGAGGAATTTTTGCCCTAAATTACAAGTTCATACACTTTCACAGAGAAAGGACACGTCGTCGCTTAACAAGCAATACCACTTATCTCAATTTTTTGAAATTTCAAAAAGAAAGATTCAACTAAATTTTTTGCAACCAGTAACAAATATTTCTGAATTTTGTTAACATCTGATATAAACATGAGATCGCATGTTCCTATCAGATGTGAAAAATATTCGGAAATATTCATTATTGGTTGTGGAAAATTTAGTTTTTTCTTCCTCTTTGAAATTTCAAAAAATTGAGATAGGTGGTGTTACTTTTTAAGCGGCAATATAGAGTGCTTTTTGGCTGGCTGTTTATATGGACACAGATAGCTTGATGAACGCATCTGTTATTGAAAGTTGAGAAAATTTACTGCAATCAAAAGGACACAATTTTGTACTATTATACTTTTCATTTTCACTAACCCTATATTGAATATAGTTAAGCATCAAACTTAGGAATTTCTAGGATAAGCTGTGTAGAAGAACATGTATTTTGATGGGTTTTCATAGATGCTAATCTATTGAAACGTTGCTAAAAAGGCAAAAAATGAAACTACCAAATATCTACGACAGCTCCAATTATGTATAATTATAAATCATTATCTCTATAGTATCAGCTAGAATTTTTGAACTCGGAGAAAAGAACATCTTTAATTTACAGGGTTTTTTTTCCTTTCCTATAAAAAAGTAGAAAAAAATATGTGATCATTATATGAACAGAAGCTTTTCATATCTAGACATTTCTCTTCATATTCACATTCTAGAATTATTCTTGAGAGTAAGATAATGTCGGTTATCTATCTTAGCAAGATTTAGCGGGAATATCACTATAGTATCAACAAAAGTTTTTGAACTCAGAGAAAAGAACATCTTTAATTTTAGTTTAATTTTTTTCCTATATAAAAGTAGAAAAAATGTATGATCATTATATGAAAAGCAACATTTCATATCTAGAAGTCTCTAATCATATTCATATTCTAGAATCATTCTTGAGAGTAAGGTAACGTAGGTTATCTATCTTAGCAATATTTGGTACTACTCTCTCTTTCTGCTTCTTCTTCATTTTCATTTTTCTCAAAGAAGATATATATAACAGTAGAACAGATAGTTCAGTTTTAAATTTGAAAGAAACTTCAATCGTGATCGATTTAAAACATCATGCGCGCTGTATGTCTCCGATTTTTTCGGGACAACTTCAATTTGGTACCTGTTGCTTTTCAGTGGAACAGATAGTTCTGTTACTCTTAACACTACGTATTTCAGTTGCAGTTTTTAAGCTACATAATGTCATTCTAGTCGACGCATTTTTTAAGCTGGACATTCATGAGAAAGAAAGGCTAAGCCATTTGTCCCAACAAGTGGTTAGTATTCCACTCATTTTAGTCGAAAAATTAGGCAAAACATTCATGGATGTTCCAAAGTTTATTTTGAGACAAAGTTCAAAGTCGCAGAATTCCTCTCACCCTTCACTCCTCCTCCCCGGGGACACGTACACGGGGATTTCGAGTTTCATTTCTAGCCTCGACGTGAGGTGCCAATGTAGGCAGATCCTCTGTTCTCCCGCTAGCCTCGTATCGAGGTCCCAAATTGGAATCGACGGATGGAGTTTTGGATTTTGAGTTCCACCACTTGGAATCCATTTGCTCCAAATTTCATAGGTTTTCGACCTTGACGATAGGTTTTTCCTTCTCGTGTTCCAAAAATTCCCGTTTGAAACAGCGGTGAATGGTCCGCTTTATTATTAAGCCGCAATTGATATATTAAGTCATAAGCAAGCACAGCCAGTGAATGCCATTATAATGCTATGAATTAGATTTTGGACTTGAAGTGTGAATGATATAAACGAATCATTGCCTATGAAATACTCATATTTTCACCTCATTTCCTTCTTTAGCGATTATTAATATTTTCACTAAATACAGCACTTATGATGATTCAAATAAACACAATAGACCAAATATGCTTTTTAAAACCAATTAATAATTTCATTTAGAGTCTGAGTATACGAAATAGAAATAAATCTTTTAATGAAATACTCACACCACACGTATGGCAAATTTCCAAATTCTTTTTAGCCCATTTTTAGTACAATGAAGCTGCAAATAACCATAAATACTTTTAAATCATAATTATTTATAATCTTTGATAATTAATGCAATGGCTGCCCTTATAATTATGGGAATAATAATGCCTATGGACGAGTTTTCTAGTTTGTTTACTTACATTAAAAACCTTGAATTTATCTGCTTGTTTGTTGGACTTCCGCTTTGAAGATTCCATTGATTTAGCATTACACCGGAATTACGTAGTGCATGCACTTAAATGTAAACAAACAAATCAGAAAGCTCGTATATAATATGTGCTATAATTAATCTTCTTCAAGCAAGAGCCGATTATTGGTCTTGTTACAAACCATGTTATTAATGCGTTGGTGTCTATATGATATATTAATGTTCATATTCTCATACATTTATCAGGAATATAGTGAATCAATTATAAATGACTATATATATCAGTATTTATAATATTATGTATGTTCTGATATTTATTCTAAATAAAAAACAGAATAAAATTTCTGATGTTTGTGTGTCAGATCTTTCAATTTTTTAAAAATGATTTTGACATTATAATTGTTCAAATTTTTCTATTTATTTAATGTATTAATAGAATATAACATCAAAATCCTCTTTCTGAAACATTGTGAGCCTTTTTTATAGGGCTTTCTTCAAGAAATATCACTATATATTCAGTACAGTATCGATTTCCTAAGGTTTCGCATTATTCGAACTATTCTTGATTTTTTAAAGAAAAGAATGAGAAAAGTTTCACTGAATAATACAGATTCAGAAAAGTTCTTCAAGAAAATGAATCCGACGCTGGCCTACAGAACGCCATCTCCCCGTACCTGAAACCATTACAGCAACCGAACCGGTTGAGTGGATGCACTGGCCTATAGAACGTCGCCCCATGCCCCCGTACCTGAAGCCATTACAGCAACCGAAGCGGTTGAGTGGATACACTGGCCTATAGAACGCCGCCCCATCCCCCAGTACCTGAAGCCATTACAGTAACCGAACCGGTTTGAGTGGATACACTGGCCTATAGAACACCGTCCCGTGCCTGAAGCCATTACGGCAACCGAACTACACTGTCCTAGAGAAAAGTTGCAAAAACTTTTTTTAGAGTGGCCAATTAATTTTTGAGGAACAAGCAAGCTATTTTTCACATGATCTAATCAAAAGTCGACGTGTTTAGATGCGTTAAGACAGACCGGGAAAACTTTTGCAAAGTAGCAACAAGCAAACCCAAGAAAAAAAAGACCAAAAAATTAGCGTCGAACTGGTAAATGAAGTCTTTGGCTCAGTACCAGCAGCAAATGTTGTCACTAGTTTTAAACAAACTGGAATTTACGTTTTTAGAAAAACATAAAAAATAGTGCCGTCAAAAACATAAGACCAAATTATCGTGTGCCTATGCAACCACCTATTTATAACCACGCACATAAAATGATTGAAAAGGCATTATATCAGATTGAATAACTCCGTCATCACAAGTTAGTTGAGAATATCTGAGACGCTCGCAGACTGTTGCGGAGGTAGAGATCAACTACAATAAAAATAGTATTTTTAACTATAAAAACTAGAGCTTAAATATAATGTTAAGCAACAAAAAAGGATCTCAGAAACTAAAAAAAATTTATCTTTACTATTTCTAAATTTTAGAGAGGGGAGACTAGGGATACCCACTTTACCCGACGAGGCCCCTCTGAGGGGGCACTAAGAGTTCGTGGAGGAGAAGCTGCCGGATACGTAAGCGGAGTCTCGCTTTCCTGGTGGGTATAGTAATGGTGGTGTGGCTCGTAGGGCCCACCTCCGAAGATGGGTCGCAGACCCATGAAAAAAGGGGGTATCGCATGAGCCGCTCCTAATGGAGGGTATTTGAGGTCGATTTCAGTGCCCGATTTTCTGTCGCGAATACCACACTGCTCTTGCATAAATACCACCACCTCCATATTTCTAATATTAAGAAATTGTTTTATTCTTTTTAGTATACTAATGAAAGCGTGTTCTTAAAAGCTTTTATGTTTTATTATGTTCTACTTCTGGGACTTCAATATATTTCAGAATTCACTATTTTACATTGGGTGTCCGCTCTAATTGTGGCCGAATGGCTAATTTCTAAACCGTTAGATATCTGCAGATACTTCCAGAAATAAAAATAATTTAAATGACGTAAAGAATTATATTTTATGTTGTTTGAGTCAATAAATATATCACTAAAAAATTACGAAGTCTAATCTTTAACACAGTCCTCCGGTCTTTTTGGTCATATTAAATAAAATATTCTTGACACACTAACATTTTAAACAAAATAAATTACACTCTTTTGCGAATAAAAGTGATCGAGTTATGAAACCTTGAATTTCATTAATTTAAGCGATTCAACGGCTGCCTCAAGCAAGAGCCGCTCGCTGATTGATGGATCTTCCTCGAGACTATAATGAAAATGGTCTAAAATAGTGATATTCCAAACTTCATAGTTCGATCAGTTTTAGTCGTAGAAGAGTAGAACTTTATTTTTTCAAATCTTAGGATGTCAAGAATATTTTATTAATTACTAGCCGCATTCGGCGACCAGCTTGTTTGTCGGGAATATGATTTCAATTGAATGTTGTATCATTTTATATTGATGGCTGCTTTAGCAACGTAATTTTAAACTTCAGATTGAGGTAGATATTTAACCCATCTTCTTTTAGTAACCTTGTACCTGTTCTGTTCATTGTCTACACAAATGTCCTTAATGGATTCAAATAACTGACCATGCTATGTGGCACCTAATTGCACGTTGCCGGCGCCATCTTCACTTTCTTATTTCTCTAGCAAAATATGCATTTGATTTCAACGTTAAAATGACGCAGCACATTTTATGGCCAGCGGCGTGTTAGCTGGATTAAAACATGTTGAAAAAAGAATAAAAACATAGTAACCATAACCTTTCAGCTTATATTTCTTAATGTAAGCAAAGCAATATCTCGGAGAGCTTGGTTTACGAATTTCACAAAAATCTTGATGAAATAAAATATAAAAGCAAAATGTATTAGGATCCTATCTAAGATTACAACAATGAAAGAGAAATATGCAATTAAATGCTAGTTTAAACAATGAAAACGGTTTGATTTGCGTTGCAACAACTTAAAGTATTGCTGAAAATTATGCCAAAAAATCTTTTTTTTTTGGCATAATTTACATTATATCATTGAAAAGGATATCATTGAAAAGGTAATTTTCTGCATTTTCATATCGCGTAAATATGATTTTTGTGTTGTAATCTGTCCGGAAGTTATTAAAGAAAAAACGCCGTAATTTTGCTTAATTTTTAATTAATTAAAATTCTTATTAAAATTTCAAAAAAAGGGCTCTGATGTGCACATTCCCTCCCTTCAAAGTATATTTGTGCCAAATTTCATAGCTCTATGTCCAGAGTTCTGCCCTGTAGAGCGCTAACACACAGACATACAAAAATTCTCCTTTATTATTAGTAGAGTTCGTCATTATTTCAGCAGTATATTTATTGACTCAAACAACAAAAAATATAATTCTTTAAATCATTTAAAACATTTTTCTAATTGGAAGTATATGTCTATCTCTAACGGTTTAGAGATTAGCTATTGAACCATGATTAGAGTGTAATCCTGCATATTATGGAATCTTCTAATCAATTTTTACCTGATAAAACTTAATTACCTGATAATACTTAAATTAAAATTCATTAATCAAATGTATTATCATTGAGAACTCGCAACCGTACAAAACTACAAAATTCTAGTACATCAGGAAGTGCATGAAAAATTGATTCTAAAATTCCATCCTCACAAACATGAAAGAAGTCAACTTAAATAAAACGCGTAGAAACAGAAAAATATCACACACGATTTTTGTCCTTAGAAAACAGAGGGCCATTGTTAAATCAGATATCAGTTAATCTATATATAAAAAGCACAGTGTGTATATGTGTGTGTGTTCCTTATATAATCTACAGTTTTTGTCCAGTCTTGATGAAATTTGAAACATGAGCTAAACAAAATAAGAGAAAGATCACTGTCAACTTTTCAAAGTCCGAAAGTTAGTTAAAATTTCATTTAATTAAAAATTAAGCAAGATTTTGGCGTTTTCCCGCTGTAACTTCCGAAAATATTATATCACAAATATTATTTTCGCACCATTTTAAAGTTCAAAAGATTAGCTTTTCAGTGGCATCAATTTTATTTCTGCGCAATTTTTCACTAATTTTGATAAATTTTGCAAAATTAATTTTATACATAAATATACGGATATTAAAACATCACAAACAAGAATTGAATAATTAAAAAGACAAAGAATAAGGATGAATTTCCAAAAAGACAAAAACCAATAGAAGCAATTTAATTCGTGTGCGCAAGTGCAACATCATCCAGGAAAAAATTGCGAAGTACAAAATAAATCAAAATACCAAAAAATGGAATTTTATTTGTGGAAGAGTTAAAAATGCAAGAATAATAGCAGGCAACGATAAGAAGTAAGAAACCGATGGATGACTTCATCAGAGGCCATTCATCCATGCAGATTCAAAAATGGAATAGGTTTTCTGTAGAGGAAAAGGACTTTAATTTCTGATTTAATATCCTCTAAGGCCATTCCGGAATGTATTGGAAAGAAAGACATTTATCCACAAAGAAGAAATTAAAAACAGTCTTTTAAACAAAATATGAAAAGAATGGCTTAAAATCTTACCTCTAATAAAAGTTGTGGAACGAAAGAAAGGACACCGTTACAATCACGTTACAACGTGTAAACAAAATAAAGAGACGCGCGCATCTATCTCCATCTAGTGAGGGAAACACTAACTTATAAACTTGAAAAATTTTTTGTAGATTTTTCATAAAGATTTTTAAGGTTTTTATTTATTTTTAATTTTTTTTAAAAAAATTGTTGTTTTTAGACGAAAAACTGTTGCCAGAACATATTAACAGAATTCTGCAGGAACACTAAAAAAATTAAAAAATTAGAGATGAGCAGACGATTAATATTTTCTAGCAGCAACAACTATAGATTTTCTTCAGTTATTCCATTTAAGTGGGAATTTTTACTTTTCCAAAAGTGAAAATAGATCATTGTGCTCATAATTTCCTGTTTTCTACAACGTTTGATACTAAAAGGATCGAGCAACGCCAGGTATTCTGGTAACTTATATTCAAATAATAAGATATTTATTAAGTTACGCCCAACAATGTTTGAAATGCGATCTGAAAGAAAAAGATCCGAAAATAGCAAAAGTATCGAAGAAAACAGATTGCTTTCCCAAGATATTTTGTACACACATTCCTGCTGCGATATATGAACGGAGAAAAATGCTATTCAGGAAATGTGGGAACAAAAAGAAACTTAAGTACGGAAAAAAGAAATCCGACGTCTTTTGTACATCCAAATAGTTTTGCTATTATTAATGTTACAACCGAAAACTAACCCTACCAGTTCCTACACAAAATAATAAAAAATAACGCTGTGATACTTTTACGGGCTGATTGTTACACTGGATCGAGTTTATTTCTATAAATTAAAAATATTGTTTATAAGTGTCCGTGAATTCACAATAAATGCATCTAAAAGTTCCTTCAATTAAGGCATCCGACTAAGTTGAAAAAGGCGATTTTCGAAGAAAAATTCAAAAACTTTTTTAAGATCTAAAAATAAAGCCACAACTTCTAAAACATTCTTTGTTTCTGTTCTTATTCCTTTAATATTTTATTCCTTTATATTTATCTGAAATAATGTGTTATTATATTTTTTAAATGCGTTTTCTCAAAAATGAAAATTTCACTAAAATTTGTCCTCGAAAAACGTGATATCTCCAAAACAATTCATTAAATATCATTGAAATTTGGTACACATATGTAAAACTCCTTTGAGGGTGTAATTGATAGCAGATTTTAGGGGAGCTTTATTTAGTCATTACAGTCTTACATAGCTTTATTTAGTTTTACAGTCACTTTCAGTTCGAAATATAGAATAATTTCGGCGAAAAATCATTGACGCCAACTTTAAATGTTCATAAAATATTAATTTATCAAAATAAATTTTATTTTGCGGTCTATTACATTCTAGATAGTTTAAGAAGTACGCATGCGAAATTAAAATTAAATATGTCCCATATTTTTTCAATTATGCTGTTTTTCTTAACATTGAAATTTTATTAAAAATCTTGAAAAAAAAATTTTTTTCAAAAACTACTGATGATATATGAATTTTTACTTCTAATTGTGACTATTTTAGCATAAATTTGTTATTTTCGGGGTTTCCTTACCTCACAACTTTTGATCGAAGAGCATGACAAAGAATATTACATATTCGTAAAGTACAACTCAAAAACTGTCTTTTGATAACATAAAATAAGTTAAGTCATTTCCACAATGGTAGCTTTTTGCTGCATGTAACCCATCGACACTTGACTAGTTCAGTCTCGATGTGTTTAGGCTTAAGTGAGCAAAACACATGCAATATTTATGCAAGAGCAGTTAAGCATTTAAGTATCTTGGACGAAATAAGAACATCGAAACTTCTAACAGGTGGCAGCTACAAAAAAGCCTTTAGTACAAAAGTTGTGGCAGTCTTTCGTAGCACGTAACACATATAGACTTCATGCCACAAAAGACTACTACAACTTTTGTACTAAAGGTTTTACTCACCTAAGCCTAGACACATGGAAACTGAACTAGCCAAGTGTCGACGGGTTACATGCCGCGAAAAGCAGCCATGTGGAAATGACTTAACCTTGTTTGTGTTATTAAAAAAAATTTGAGTTGTACTTTATGAATATGTTATAATATTTTGTCATATTCTTTTATCAAAAGTTATGAGGTAAGGAAACTCAGTCAAAAATGTATTGATACCCTATAAGATATTTCACAATAAGTACTGATGTTAGGTAGAAGTACAAAACAATAAAATTGATAGAGCAAGATGAAGAATCACAAAAGCAAGAATTTCTAGATGCAGTTACAGTTTCTCGAAATATCCTTTTATTTCTAAAATATAAGCACATTTTTGTGTATGTTTTTTTTTCAGATTTGAAGCGATTTTAAGAATTTCATCGTTCTCTATAAATTAAAAAAAA
>BGPR01000872.1:345267-357446 GCA_013235015.1 Araneus ventricosus
GAAGTTTGGAGAGAGACGTAATGATTCTGTGATCTTAATCTTTGCTCCAATGCAAAAGGGAAAACGTGATTGTATCCTCCATATTTCGATATAAATGTTAAAACGTGAGAAAAATCATGTGCATATTTAGCCGGCATATACCCTTTTTACTTTTGATATGCAGGGTGATGCTCCCTTAGGTGGAGGCCGGCTTCCGGACAGATTTGAAACTCGATTCTAATAAAGATCCACCATGTATGAGGGCCCGTTGCACGCAAAATCATACGTAGGGGGTAAAACGTCCTACCTTTGGTGTGGTGCGGAAGTTTGGAAGGGAGTTCCAGCACAAGTATCGTCCTCGTTATTTGACCACTTTTAAGAATGACAAAAGCCCTCCCAAAATATTCCTTGTGATACTTCGTGACGGACGTTATTATAAATAAACTAAATTACGCCTCCTACGCACTTCCATAATTATATTCTTAATTTAGATAAATGGTTGGCACGTGTATCCACAAATTTTTCCAAGAATACATTTTTTGTTAAAATTCATTCCACTGCTGTTCCATTAAGTTTTTAATCTAAAAGTAGGTAAATATTAATTATACAGAATGTTACTAACTTCTAACTGCAGCCAGCGGCAAAACAAATCTGTGAACATTTTTATTTATCCAAGTAAAAAAAAAACGTTTCAAATACCCAGAATTCGAACAAAACAAGAAAACTGTAGAGATGAAAAGAGTGTCAATAAATTACTTGCAAGGCTTCTGAGAAATTGGGCACGTTTTAATTTCCTTGGCGAAGTACTACAAAGTCTCTTTCAGCCCTCAACAAAACACTCCGAAACTTCTCGATTTTACACGTGCACAACTCTTTCTATAATAGACTTGATTTTTCCTCTAAATTTTATTCTTCAATTAAAACTAAAATTGTATTTTAACTTTGATACTAAAATGCCAAATTTATGACATTCATTTGTCTGGATAATCTGCAAAATAACTTGAAAAACTATTTAAACACTAAGAAACAACTATTTTATTGCAATAGTTCGTACTATTTAATCGAGATATGGATGAACCCTCTGACGGTGTAATTTTTCAATCATTATTTAGATGCAACGCTTGCAAACGTGTTCAAATACCATTGAACCAAGCGAATTGTTATTTATATGCAAGGCTTTATTATTATAATATGATTCAACGTTTTAGAAGTATCAGGTAAACCCATTAGCTTGCGAAAATCGCAGGATGTAGCAGAAAATAGACTTGCTTCCAACCCTCAGAAATCGCGGGATACGCAGTCAGAGAATTAATCTCTAGAATCCCAACGAGTGTTATTTCCTTTTATATTTTCCTTTGGATATTTTACTCCTATATGTAATTATACACTTAGGGTTATGAAAACAATCTCAGCACAAGTAGAGGAACATTTTTTTTACTGGTAGCGAACAACGAAACCTTATAATACTCAAGATTCTATCGTATTCTATTCGTGTTCTACCATATTGGTTTTATCTAATTTTAGATAAATGCACTTTTAACCATGTATTTGCGTAGTATGGTAAACACAGTGATCTTGCGCCATTGAATTCCAAAACAAACCAAAGTCATTGCTTGAAAACCACAGTCCCTCTAAAAGAAACTCTACTAGCTATTGGAAAATTTTCTCAATGCTTATAAAAGAATAACAATCAATGTAAGTGGTTGGCCTTTAGTTTATTTATGCAGTATTCGAGTAAACTGTACGTGTTTGACTCTAAAGTATTTGCTAAACTTATACTTTAAGGAAATAATCGATATACTTTTGGTAAGTCTGTAACAAAGTAAAATGTGTTTGAGTGAAAAAAATGCATTTCATGTTTTAAAAATGAGAAAAGCATAAAAAAAATGAATAGCATTATAGGCAAAGGTCAATCCCATTCGTTAGACTGGCACAATCCAATTTCTAGGCATGTTTAAAAGTCCAAAATGAAAAAAAAGAGATTGTAGTCTTGTCAAGAAATTTACCGCAACCATTTTTTCAACCCATAACTTGCCTTGCATTTCCGCGTGAAAAATGTACTAAACTACACTTTAAAAGGGAAGTGGTAAATTCGAAAGTGGAAGCGACAGGTGCTCTCTTTAAATGAGGGTGTCTCTGTAACCTGATTAAGAAGTAAAAAATGGATTTCGAACCAAAAAAAGAAGCTAAAAAATCACAATGAAGAAAATATTCGCGTAAATTATTTTCGCTGATGGCAGAAGATTTAGGAACTTTAACAGGATTACTTTGCAGAGTTTTTCTTAGAAAGTTCGGTGCAGGGACCTGTGCTGAAAATAAAGCACGGCTTTTAACGGCATGATTTGACTAAAATTAATCTTGATAATTACGTTTATTTAAAATAGTCACTTCGTCATAATGTGATTTAAAAAATGTTTGGTTGCCAGTCTAGATTATCGATCGTATCTGACATATTAATGAAATCAAGCGTTCTTTTTCTTTTCATTAATGTAATTATAAAAAATTAACAAAATGTAATAAAGTTAAATAAAAGATAAAGAAAAAGTTAATCTTAAAATACTTTGTTAAAATTAAGGAATTTATTAACGGAAAATATAGATTTATCTTTTTGGTTAGGGTTAATAGGACATAATAAAGTCTTAATAATATACATCAGCATTTTTTAATTTTTTTTCTCATTTTTAGGACAGGGTTAACAGGAAATTTTAACAAACAACACACTTTAAATCGGAAACAATGTAAGCTCAGAAAACGTCGCTAAGGGTTGTAATGTAGATGAACTAGCTGAATTTCGAATTATAGAATCCACCTTAACTAGGAGTTCTGAATCATTAAATTGCTGTTGCCGCGGGTTGCAATATATTTGCCCTAAGGAACTCTTAATAAACCTGCAGAAATTCAGAATCTGAATGTTTAAACCAAAACAGTAATGACATTTCCTCTATAGGAGACTATATCAGTACCGATTTCGTGATAAAATCACAGAAGTATTTTTTAGAAACATACTAGCCGCCATCGGCCATCAGCTTGTTCGCCAGGAATATAATTTCAATTAAATCTTTTTTGTATAATTTGATATTCTTGATTCCCTTCACAAAGTAATTTTAAATTTAATTTGTGATAGACATTTAACCCATGTTCCATGTTTCTTCCCATGGCTTGCACTCCTGGCTACGAGTTCGGGGGTATACTGTGATCATAAGTAGCCTTCCTAACGTCCGTAATGGTGTCAAATTAGAGAAAAAAAATCGCACGACAACTTAATTGCTATCATTTAAAAGATAATTTTAAAAATTTTCTGATGTATAAAAAATAATTTTTGTGCCGTAACATGTTCGGATGTTATTGAAGAAAAAAGCCAAAATTTAGCTTAATTTTTAATTAATTAAAAGTATAATTAAAATTTCAAAAAAAGGCTTCGAGGTGCATATTCCCACCCTTCAAGGTACGTTTGTGCCAAATTTAGTTGCTCTAGGTATAGCGGTCTGTTCTGTAGAGCACCAACACACACACAGACATTTTCCTTTATTATTAGAAGAGATTCAAAGATTGAATTCTTTTGTATGAAATCTGTCTCATTACTTTATAACAGTGTTTCACAACCTTATTTTGTGCTATGCCTCACCTAAGCCTTTCTGAAATTAGCTTTCTCCCTATGTGACATACACATAATTTTCAAAATTCAAAAATTAAATTTTTTGCTGATGATAGATGATAGATTTAGGAAGAAATCTCTAGGAAATTGTTGAGAAACACAGTAAGTAAATATTCAAAACATATAATGAAGAACTGAAATTCAAGTACAAAATAATTTTAATAATAATAAATTTTCGTTAGGTTCGCCATTTTTTTGAAAAGGTTGCGGGGATTAAAAACTTTGTGGATATTTTATTTATTATTTAGATTTATTATTCAGTGAGTTGATCTTAAAGAAAAATTATCCGTTTCGATCTGACATTTTTTATAAGTTAAATCACAATAGACGGTTGTTTTTAAACACTGTACGTGTCCATTTTCTAATTGCCCCCTTTAACAATCAAATTGCCCCCTTTAACAATCAAATTGCCCCCTCGGAGTGTAATTCCACAGGGCATCGTTGGGAAACACTGCCTTATAATCTAGATTAAGAGAATGCATTTAATAGTAAAAGCAGCATAATTAATTAAGAGTAATCATATAAAAATTAATTATGAAAAGAATGATGTTTCGTTTAGATGAGGATTCGTTTGCGAACGAGAACTGGAACGAAAGGTTTTAATCGCGCTAGAAAAATAAATCGGTTGTTGAACAAAAACGATTAAGCAGCTAATACATCTTTTGGGGGCAATTTATTCTAGGACAGGGTTGCCATATTGGCCTATTTATGGATAAATTTAAGAAAATTCACACTTTTCTCAACGCGCTTGGATTTAGGAATTTTTATTTGGCCTTAAGTCTATTTCGGTTTTTTTAATTTGTTTATTATTATTTATGATTTTTAGAACTGTTTTTTATAATTAATTCTAATGTTTTTTAATAAACACTTGGTATTGCGTTTTTCAAATGGCCCGTAGTCTGTCATATTTGTTGACAAATAAAGTGGTTCCGTAATAGAACAAGGTTTCTGTCCCCTTTTCTCCGACTATAATTGTCAAAAGTGTCTGGCGCAAGGGTTTCAAACTGAAATGTTAGCATTGCACAATAAATAAAGTTTAATTCTGTGTGGGCCTGGAAAAAAACTTCAATTTTTATGGAAACGTGGGTTTATTTCGAAAACACAGTTTTAAAACGAAAAAGAACAGCGGTACAGTTAATGTTTCCTTCCTGCCGGTAGACTTCTCTAGTCTGCTGCCATTTTTCCTACTTCAGGGAATATCTGGTTTGCAAGGATTACTTTAAAAACTGACCCAAATTGATCTTTTCAGCAATTCTAGATAGGACACTTATTTCCTTTCATATGTGTTAAATAATTGCTCCCACCGATAAGTATCTCCAAACGTGAAAATAATTTCATATGCCAATTTTTGAGTGTTTTCAAACCTGGTTCGAAAATATTTGTAAAATTCAGGCATTCTAACTTCACTGAATTTAACCTTCAGATCTACTCAGCATATGGATCTGGATTACCTGCATTTGAATTTAGTTAGATATTATTCCTATATCTGTGAAAAAAATCGAAGAAAACAAAGACAATTTTTCTTCCATGGATTTGAAATCTTCAAACCTTGTTTCAAATTCAGTTCTAAGGTTTAAAGCTAAGTTCTATGGCTTCCTTATTAATAATTATGTGCAATTGGGAATTTTAAAAATTAAGCTATGAAATTTTTAAGCGAGAAAATTTAAAAATCTCTCTATTTCTAAGCGTTGCTCTTGTTTCCTATTCTATAATTTTATGTGTAAATAACTTTCGTTGCTTTTTCGGCTTCACATTTTATTTACTTTTTCTGTCAGACAAGGAAGTCAGTCTCCTGGATTTCGGTCATACTGGAAAGCGAACTAGGGATTTAAAAAGAAAACCGGATTTTTCGTTTCGGTTAACCTGTTTTTTCGGTTATTTTTTTGTCCCGATTTTAATGGAGGATTACTGAAAGAGTTTTTATGAACAGATAAATATTGGCCAATGGATTGATTTCCTGAAAAACCAATACTAATTAAAAATTTTGTCTGCAAACGACGTCTGTTTATTGTAGCCAAAAAATATTTATCTTTAATCGGAAAGTTCTGTGGCGTCCAAAAGATTATATCTACGTAGAATGATGTTGTTTCCGATGAGAGATGTCGACTTACGTATCAACACATTGTTCAAAGATTCTTTATGAGCAGATTCGATGATAAATATTGGCCAATGAATTAATTTCTTGTGAAAATTATGTTAATAAAAATTTTTATCTATAATACTTACTTATTGTAATAACTTCTCATTCATTATTATTGCATATTGTTTTGATCACTTATTTATAATCATTACTTATTACATTAATTACTTATTGTATTAATACTTACTTATTGTATATTATTATTAATAAAAAATTTTGTCTACAAACGTTCTTTTAAAAAAACCCGAAAACCAGTTATTTTAAAAAAACCGGTTATTTGAGCGGTTTTAACCGCCAGGTGAAACTGGAGGTGAAAATAACCGGTTTAACCGAAAACCGGTTTTTTTGCAATAATCGCCATCCTTAGTGTACATCATCTCTATTTATGTAATAGCCCAAGAAGGGATCAATCATTTAAGAGATGAAACAACTTAATTTCGTATTAGCATGCAAAACCAGTTAACCGAAAACCGGTTGTTTTTGCAATAACCGCTATCCCTAAGTCGAACTACGTCACCGTGAAAATCGCACTCGAATGGCTTGAATTTTCGCCGCTAACAGTTTTCCGTCACTATCTTGTACATTTTTAACCCTTTATCTACTGACGGTACTTTAAAGTACTGCTTTAATCACGTTCATACCTTCGCAATATGGCCGTTTTTCCTGACAGTATTCACAAGAACACGAAGAATAGAGTTTCAATAACAAGCAGTAAATGGCAGCTGAAGGTAGAATGTAAAATTTTTCAATTATTAATTAAATTAATTAAGTAATTTTAATTAATTAAAAAAGTGTTTTCCTCATTCCCAGGGTTATTCTACATACAAAAATTATCTAATGATTAAAAAACAAAATTAAAAAGTTGCTAGTAGGTAAATTCAGTAAATAAAGGGTTAAGCCGGTTGAATGCAGTCCACGATGGTCGAAATCCTTTCTGATCGGTTGCTTCAATGTGTGCCGTCACTGCAAACGTTTGGAGAGTGGCAATGTTCCTTTCAAACCGGAACCTGCTCGCACAGCGCGGCTGTCTGATATACCCTTTGCAGTCTGTTCTCGCCGAACTCACAGGTTTGAGTAGCAAGGTGCGTATCAACAGGCGGTACTCAGAAGACAAGTCCGAACTGTCCCTGTAGTGTTAAAGGGTTAATAAGTAAAATATTCCTGATACACTCATCCACACTTTTTTTCCTTTGATAAATTGAAAAATGGTTATTCACCTCATCTCGTATTAGCTGTTAGACAATGATTGGATTGGAAATTATCTGACAGGTGGATTGACTTAAAAGTACCTGCCGGTTTTCATCCTAGCTCTCCTGTCTTTACTTTACGCTACGACGCACACTTGACTCCAGAGATAAGAATCTCCGGTTTGCAATTTGGATGGGTGTTCGTAGAGAATCTTTATTGATTCCACAAGAAGACTATTGATATTTATTTACGGGGTTACTTACGTCCAATTTGTTATAACCCATCTTCTGTAAACCTAACAGATCTTAACCGATGAAATCGAGAACCCTGCCTTGATATCACCAGTAACGAATTGCATCACGTGTATACGGAACAATGTGTAGGTGTCGAATGTGCGCATTTTGAGCAAGTTTTAAAATATCTAAATTGGCGTATTATGTGGCCATTTTTTTAAATTCAATAAGAGTTAATAAATGCATTATTGTTTTCTGACTCCATCTTTTGAATTAGCCGTTTTAACATGTGTATTATTCCTGAGATGTATATCGAAAGAGCCTCCAAAATGCCAGCCTGAGGTATGAATTATTGGTCTGATCAGTAAATTTTCCTTTTAAAATCTCTCTCTCAAGATTTTGCAGATAGAAAAGCGAAACGTTCTTCTCTTATAGATCAGTATAATAGAAACTTTTTACTTACTGGCATTTTTACACTAGAGAAACCGTATAAAAATTTAATATTCTTCTTAATATGAAACTCCAAAAAGGCCAAAGAGTTTTCATACAATTTCTCAGCTTAGTCATGAAACTTTATAATTTTAAGTATAAGGTAGGTGATCCAAAGGTGGCCAGTGTTCCTAAGGAAAGCCACCCCTCAAAAGTAGAATTAATTTCATTTTTAATTACAACATGGTGCTACTGCATTGCAAATCATGTATCTGCAGTGCACGTGGCTGCATTTGAAGAGATCACCTTGATCGGCCGCCATGGTGTGCAGTGATTTCACATTTGAGGAATAATCGTTCTAATTTCCAGGAAATAAGATATTTTAATTTATATATGTTTAAATTCTTAGAACTTTGAGTTATGACACGTTTTCTGAAAACTTTTTTCTTTCTATTTTACCACTTTTACTTCTGTTCTAATAAATTTATCATATTAATAGTTTTAAGTCGTGGGTGGCCCGGGTTCGGGCCACTTAGGAAACAAATATGGAATCAAAGTTGTAAGGGTAATTTTCAAAATTTCTTCTTAAATATCTGAAAAAAATTATTACCATTTATTGCTAAATTTATGACAATCAAAGTAATAATTTTTATTTAATTATTGAATTGTGGTTATACTTTCATTTGCATATCAAAAAAATCTCACGAAATCTAAAAGAAACTTTTGTTAATTCGTAGACTAGTTATTATTATAAATATAAACATAAAATATTGAACATTGTAATAATCTTCTAGAAGTAAAAATACTTTTCAGAGTATTTTTTCCCCATTTTAACCCTATAAGCCCTATCCCGCCTCAAACCGCCTCATTCGACAAAGGCCGGACTCCTAAGTGAATTTTACGGGAGAAAATTAGTTCCTTTCTTTGTTGACAATTGATCGCGCAATCGAGGGTGTCGTCCTCCTGGAATTTCTGTAGAGAAAGGGAGGACTTCATTCTGATTTCATGAATGAAAATTTACTCTAGTTTTTGAGGCTCACTCTAGCCATGTTTAAAGAGTTAAAGGTAATTTCAATATATGGGACATCTTTGGAACACTATGCGCCAAAGGTGGCCAACCAGCTACAATTTGAAATTGTATTATAAAAATAATTAAATTTTATTTTACAAAGAAAAGTAAACTTGATATTTATTAGATATAAGTGTAAAATGGTACAAAAATAAATTCAGCCACACAGACCTAATCAGAAAATTTTAAAAATTCCTCAAAGCTTCACTATGACCACCTTTGGCTCACCTACCTTATGCCTAGGAAGGATTATTAAGAAAATAAACTCTTGATCACATCTTCCAAACACACTCTTTAGATTTTTTATTAGCATGAAAGTCATGTAGTCTGGTTTCGGCAAAATTTTAGAAAGAAAAGTTCACCCAAGAATCAATTATCAAATACCATAGAGAATAAACCTTTTATTTATTATCCTTGTCTGATTACAGTATAAGTATTCTAAAATTAAAACAAAAATACTTGTGGAAAACAGTGGATAAAGTCTTATTTTATAAACACGCAATTCTCTGCTTTCGACGATATTTAACATGCTTCTAAAGCGATTCTCTGTGTCTGTCTCTTTATAAGTATCTCTACTCAGAAGACTTTGCTGAACGGAGAGTTTATACTTGCCTTTTCGCAAAAAATTGTTGGGAGTACTTTTGAGACTCTGAGAAAAGTGTCAGCCAGAAGATGTCCCTAGAATGGTCATTATGGTGGATAAAATGCTTGGAAGAAACTGGAAGCAGAACGATCGGTTTATCTTAAGAAATGCCAAAAACGATGGAGGATATACAATGCATACGAATGCCTAATTTTGAAATAACTAAAAAATTACTCTCTCGTAAAAGATTATATTTTTGTACTTTCAAAAATGTCTTTCAAAACATGCATTTCACATGACAAACTAGGTCATAACAGAAGAATTTTAATTTCCTGAGAGTTAGTAAAGAAGCTGCATTTTAGGGCGGTAAGAAAGAAATTTCTTGTCGAAATGTCATTTGGCATTATTTCGTAATTATATTTCATAAAAAAGTTACGAAACAAAAATTCCTCATAAATTGTATTTATTTGAGTGTTGGAAGAGTACTTCATATGTATAGATTCGTATTTAGTTAGATGCACTTAATTTTTAATAAATTTTACACGTCCTTAAAGATAAATATATTTTATATAATGCTGTGTGATGGCGTTCATGTCTTTTCCTCTTAGAAAGTGCGGCTTGGATTTATTACATTGATTTGCTGATAATTGCAGCATGTTCAAAAATTTAAAAATTTCGAGGACAAATAACCTATAGTATTTTTCTCTGTCAAGCCTCAGATTCTCCACTTTTCTCGCAAAATGCACTTGAAGGAATAAAGAAAATTTCTCTAAATATGTGGTCTCGAATCTAAGAAGAGGTTCATTGCATTTGTATTCATGTGGCTCAGATATTGACAATGGCATTTGTATTCTTGAAAGAAATGATAAAAACACTGCTTCGTCATTGTAAAAGAAGAGGCAAAGAGAATGGATTCTAATTTGACATCAGAGGTAAGAATACATTGCTTTGAAAGAAACATATTAAGAAGAATAAATGTATGTATGTCCTCCATACGAAAAAATATTAATTAGAAAAAATATATATTGCCTCCTCCTCCAAACGAGACATATGCAATTCGAAAATAAAAAGAATATGTATTTTACTTCCAACTTCCATGGAAAAAAATGCTTCCGAAAGGAGCAGCAGATTTCCTCAAGTTTCAAAGTTCAGACGCGCTGCTCTTAGAAGAGAAATAAGTACAAAACCTCCAAACAAAAAGCCATATTTATGAATAAGATATAAATGTATTTCCTCCATCCTCAATAGGAAAAAATATTTAATCAAACAAATATCTTCCACTCCTCTTCGAATCGAGAAATATAATATACGAAAAAATTGAGGCTTCCATTTTCAAAACGACAAAACCTGCTTCCAAAAATAATGGCAGACCTCTTTAAGTTTCCAATTTCAGCAAAACTTTTCTCAGAAGATTTATTCGTACAATATCTCCATACGAGAAAACATGTTTACTAAAAGGATATATATGTTTTTCTTCCATACTAGAAAGTATTTATTAGAAAAAATATATATATATTGCCCTCCTCCTCCAAACGAGATATATGTAATTCGAAAAAAAGAATATGTATTTTGCTTTCATTTTCATACGACAAAACCTGCTTCCGAAAAGAATGGCAGATCTCCTCAAGTTTTCAAGTTGAACCGCTATTTTCTTGGAAGAGAAATAAGTACAACACCTCCAATCAAAAAGCCATAATTAGGAAATATATATATATATGTATATCCTCTTTTCTCCATACGAAAAAATATTTAATCAAAGAAAATATCTTGCCGTTGTCATCGAAACGAGAAATATGCTATTCGAAAAAAATGAATATGTACTTTTCTTCCATATTACTTACAACAAAAGCTACTTCCAAAAAGAATGGCAGACATTGTCAAGTTTCCAATTTCAGCAACACTTTTCTTAGAAGAGTAGTTATACGTACAACATCTCCATACGACAAGAATGTTTACTAAAAAGATATGTATGTCTTTTTCCATACGAAAAATTATTTCTTATAAAATATATATATCTTGCCCTCCTCTCCAAAGCGAGATATATGTAATTCGTTAAAAAAGAATATTTATTTTCCTTTCATTTTCCATACGAGAAATCCTGCTTCTAAAAACAATGACAGATATCTTCAAGTTTCCATTTTCAGCAACACTTTTCTCGGAAGCGATATATGTACAAAACTTAAATTCCAGAAACTGTGTTCACGAAAAAGATATATTTGTGTTTCCTCAATAAGAATAAGTGTTTATTCGAAAAAATATATATAATGCCCACCTCCTCCATACGAGACAAATGTCACTCGAATAAACAGAATATGTATTTTGATTTCAACTTCCAAGCATGAAACCCTGCTACCGAAAAGAATGGCAGATCTCCTCAAGTTTTCAAGTTCAACCGCACACTTTCTTCGAACTGAAATAAGTACAACACCTAAAAACAAAAAGCCATATTTATGAATAAGATATATATGCATTTACTCCATCCTCCATACGAAAAAATATTTGATCAAAAAAAATATCTTGACCTCCTCCTCCATACGAGATATATGTAATTCGAAAAAGAAGATTATGTATTTTGCTTCCATTTTCAATATGACAAAACCTGTTTCCAAAAAGAATGGCAGACCTCTTCAAGTTTCCAATTTCAGCAACACTTTTCTCGGAAGTGATATATGTACAAAATTTCCATTCGAGAAACCGTGAACTCGAAAAAGATATATTTGTGTGTCCTCAAAAAGAAAAGTGTTTATACGAAAATATATATGTATTGCCCTCCTCCTATTTACGACAAAAATGTCATTCGAAAAAAAGAATATGTATTATGATTCCAACATCCAAGCAAGAAAACCTGCTTCCGAAAACAATGGCACATATCCTGAAGTTTTCAATTTTAGCAACACTTTTCT
>BGPR01000872.1:357456-375599 GCA_013235015.1 Araneus ventricosus
CAACACCTCCAATCAAAAAGCCATAATTAAGAAATATATATATATATATGTATATCCTCCTTTCTCCATACGAAAAAATATATAATCAAAAAAAATATCTTGCCCTCCTCATCAAAACGAGAAATACGTTATTCGAAAAAAAAGAATATGTACTTTTCTTCCATATTCCTTGCAACAAAACCTACTTCCAAAAAGAATGGCAGACATTGTCAAGTTTCCTATTTCTGCAATACTTTTCTTAGAAGAGTAGTTAGTTATACGTACAACATCTCCATATCAGAAGACATGTTTACTAAAAAGATATGCATGTTTCTTTTCTATATTAAAAATTATTTATTATAAAATACTGTGGGACCTCTATTTAACGAACCTCTATTTTGCGAACTTTTCCTTGGAACCATGAACATTTTACGAATTTCTTCTTGAAATAACCTCCAAATAGCGAAGTGCATTCTCTATTCAGCGAACTTTTTCTTGTGATCCAATATTTTTTTTCTTCCTATTTCTCAAAATATTTCTAAACATTTCAAACTTATTTTTTTTAACACATTTTATAGTGATCAATGACCTTGAAGCTGGAAAATGTCAAAGCGAAAGTTCTTGAGCATCAGAGAAAAAAAAACTTAATTCTTCATGAGGTGCATAAAGGCGTGAAAAAAAAAGAATATTGTTTTAAAATTTGGTATTCCTCCAAACAGCTTATCAACCATAATAAAAAAAATTGTGATAAGATACAAAATTATGATTCATCGAATTCTTGTTCAAAACGCTTAAAAGCATGTGTCTATGAAGATGTGGATGAGGCAGTTTTGAAGTGGATAGTGTGAAAAATAAAAACAATACAGCAATGAATTGCGATGAAGACGAAGATGATGGAAATTATCATGATGCAGAAATCAGCAAACCTTCGTATGATGAAATGCTAAAATTCATTAATTTTCATATAAAATTATTTTTTTAATTGAAAATACAGCGTACTCCTGAACAATGTTTGGTTTTATTCTTGTTTTCCTTGCAGATTTCTTTTTGATGGGTAAAATATATAAAACAAATAGATATTAATTTACAAAATAAAGGTGTGATTAATTACTTTTCTAATAATATTTAGTGTTCATGAATTTAAAATCTGTTTTGTATAATTTAAAGTATTTTAAAAGGTGAATCTCTTTTTAACGAATTTTCCATATAATGAACTTTTTTTCGGGATTTAGCGACTTCGTTAAATAGAGGTCCGACTATATATATTTTGCCCTCCTATTCCAAACCAGATATATATAATTCGTTAAAAAAGAATATGTATTTTGCTTTTATTTTCTATACAACAAAACCTGCTTCTAAAAAGAATGACAGACCTCTTCAAGTTTCCAATTTCAGCAACACTTTTCTCGGAAGAGATATAAGTACAACATTTCCTTTCGAGAAACCTTGTTCACGAAAAAGATATGTTAGTTTTTCCTCAATCAGAAAAAGTGTTTATTCGAAAATATATATATATATATATTGCCCTGCTCCTCTATACGAGATAAATGTCATTCGAAAAAAAAGAAAATGTATTTTGATTCCAACTTCCAAACAAGAAAACCTGCTTCCGAAAAGAATGGCAGATCTCATCAAGTTTTCAAGTTCAGCCGCACTTTTTTTGGAAGAGAAATAAGTACAACACCTCCAAACAAAAAGCCATATTTATGAAGAAGATATATATGTATTTCCACCATCCTCCATATGAAAAAATAATTAATCAAAAAAATATCTTGCCCTCCTCTTCGAATCGAGAAATATAATATACGAAAAAATTGAAGCTTCCATTTTCAATACGACAAAACCTGCTTCCAAAAATAATGCCAGACCTCTTTAAGTTTCCAATTTCAGCAACACTTTCCTCAGAAGATTTATTCGTACAATATCTCCATACGAGAAGAAAAGTTTACTAAAAAAGATGTATATATATTTCTTCCAAACGAAAAAGTATTTATCCGAAAAAATATATATATTGCCCTCCTCTTCCAAACGAGATATATGTAATTCGAAAAAAAGAATATGTATTTTGCTTCCATTTTCCAAACGACAAAACCTGCTTCCAATAAGAATGGCAGACTTCTTCAAGTTTCCAATTTCAACAATACTTTCCTTGGAAGAGATATACGTACAACACCTCCATGCGAGATACTTTGTTCACGAAAAAGATATGTTTGTGTTTTCTCAATTCTTTTAGGCCGTGGTGGCCTAGTGGTAAGGTCTCGGCTTTGGGCCAGTTTCGACTGAAGATCCGCCGTGTATGGGGCCTGTTGCTCGCTAAATCTTACTTAGTGGCCAAATATCTCCTCCCGTTGGTGTGGATAGAAGTTTGAAGAGGGGGTGCCAACTCAGGGTTCGTCCTCGTCATCTGACCGTGATTCAAACTTACGAGATCCGTCCCAAAATAGTCCTCGTGTTGCTTCAAAACGGGCCGTTGATATATCCTAAACCTCAATTCTTTTATTCGAATAAATATATATTTTGCCCTCCTCCTCCAAACGAGAAATATGTTCTTTATTAAAGTTAACAATATGTCGGGAGAAATATTCTCACCGGCGAGTTCGAGAGTAATGCGCTTGATAGGCACAGGTAAACAAAATCGTACTTAATATTGTTTATACCCATTCATTTTAATTTTAGGATTCTAAAATAAATCGCTGGCCTTCTTGGGGAGGCTGAAAAGGAAAAGTAGGAATTGTAGCAAAAAAAAATCTCGCCTTCGGGATTATTCCCGTTTGTAGCACAGTATGTTCTTTTTTTTTCATTTGCGATTTCAGAAGCATTTCGGACGGCCCAGGTTTCGTTTAACGCGAGTTCGGTTCACCGGGGTTTTACTGTAATACCCTCACTCTTGTGTCTTGAAATAACGTAAGAATAACAGTCAGTAGACAATATGAAATTTGATAAACTAGTTAAACTAAACTAAAAAATAATAAATAAACTAGTAACTAAACTAAAATATATGTATAACACTCGAACTGTTTTGTTTATATCTTTGTAGAATGTCGCCACATCCTGTCATCTTGTAGAAGTGAAAAAATTATAATGTTGGATTTCTACTTTTCCTTGCTAAATATGTTCGGCTGAAAGTAGAATAATTATATTTTTCAAATCTTAATTTCTCCTAAAATATCTCATTTCTTCATGGATTTGTTAAATATCAAGGTTATCAAGTGTTGAATGTTTCCTTCACTAAAGCAATGAATAAACATTATCTGAAGGAATCATTTTTAAATACACCAGGGAGACTTTTATATATGTAAACACTGAAAAACTGTAAGATTTGCTTCTCAAATGTAACCAGAGGTGCTGGCCATCTATATTTGCTGTATGAGACAATATTCTTTCTTTACCATCAATTACCAATTTATGTTGATAGGTTTTAACTTTTTAGAACATTAGCCCAAATTCTCCTGATTAACCTTACGGCGGGCGGGCGTGTGACAGATACACTAGAGAATGGTTTCGTTAGATATCTTTTTACCAGAGGACGCTACGAAAGCATGACCTTGGTTAATCTTCAAGCTCCCTTCAACAAACTATTAGTCATCGTTTGGAATTCGAGGCTTTGATAGGACTCTGCGAAACTGCCATTTATATTTCAGAAATACGAGCGACCGTTGCAATGAAATGACTATGAAACTGACTTCTTGCATTTTAAATCTAAATTTCATTTTTTTTTACTTCCTTGTTTTTTTAAAGTTTTAACTTACAAATATAAATATTTTAGTTGAAATATTGGAAATTGAATTTATTTCATTTTCACGTTATTCAGCTAATTGTTTGGACATTTTATATTGTTTTTGTGTTTTATGTTTACATTGTTTCCATTCCTTTTTAAATAAAAATTGTTTAAAATAATTGTACTTATTAACCCTTAACCAATTACAGCCTAATTTTAATAATCATCCGCTCCAAAATTGATATTTTACAATAACGTGCAGGAAATACAAGCGACCTTTCATGTTGGTTTAGAGGGACAGCCAGCTTGAAGGTTAATTCATGTTTAACCATCTTCTACCTTGACTCCGAAATCCTAAGAACATTCATGAAAAAATCTACGAAAGTATCATTACGTGATATTTGTCGTTCGTAAAGCCTTCTCAGTTGTGAAAAATCTTTTTTTGTAATTTCACTTGCAGATTTATAAATAGTGAACATATTGGTCAGACTTGAGTCCACATTTCTTCCGGCAAGCTTGAATTTTTGAAACAATATTTTGTCAAATTTTGTGTAAGATTTAACTGTTTATTATTTTAATTTCCAGCTTTATAAGCACAAACATATAATGAATAACAATAAATAAGAAATGGTAACTATTTATAACTCTTTAATTATTTGAAGGATCAATTATGTGTATGTTAGGCTCAAAAGACATCAAGAATTCGAAATAAATAATGAATTTTTAATACTTACAAATGAATTCTTGTCAACTCCATTTTAATTCCAGCAAATATATCCAAGTGCAATATAATCTAATATCATTCAAAAGTAATTAAAACTCACTTTAATCAACTTCTTGAATCTCATTTAAGATATTCAACTTACCGCTGAGAAATATTTTCATGCAAAAGGAAGAAACAATGCATATCTTTTTTATTTATTTTAACGCATCTATATTATAACGCATTATTTGTATCACCAACAAATGATTTCATACCTGGACATTTGTACTTCATTGTTTCCAAACAAACACACCATTCTGTTGGAAACAGTGGTTCTGTAACAATACCACAAAACAACATATATACATATTAATTAATATTATTGAAATTTTAAAAAACCAGTATCAATGCGAGATTTTATTTATGAAACTATTCGTTATTTATTTTCTTTTGAAGATATTCTAAAGGAAAGAAATGTAAATGACTTTTTAATATAAAAATGCAAAACACATAGTGTGGAGGTCGTTCATGGATTTAGTAAACAGTTCAAATTAATGTAACAATTATTTATTTAGGTTTACGTTACACACAGACAGTTTATACAAATAATTTCAAAATTGAACAAACATAAATAGAGAATCGATCATTGGACGCATTGCGTTCCATCGCTTGGTCTCAACTAAAGTTCAAAGCTTCAGAGGGCGCTGCCTCTGCTGTCTGACACAGTCAGTTGTGGTTAATGTTACAAGAAAGACAACAAAGACTCCCCTTCTGACTCTGCAGACGTCCCGGCAAAGAGACAGGACTGGAAGATTTGGAAGCTCTCTGTATAGTAGTCGCTCTTGTAACGTTAACCATAACTAATTGTGATTGACACCAGAAGCCGACGTCTGAAGCTTTGAACTTGGGGCCAAGTGATGGAACGCGTTGCGTCCAATGAACAATTCTTTTTATGTTTAATATTATTTAATAAATTTCGTCTCAAATTCAATTTCAGGTGACGCCACTGTGTTATAAAACACAGGGTTAAAAAATTTTCAAAACTAGCAGATCAATCCATTTCAAAATCGCATCTCTACAAACACGAAGCAAGTTTAATTCAATAAAAAAGTGTAAAAATATCTAAATTTAAATTTAGAAGCAAATATATCAGGAAACATATTTCATTATTATACGATCTAATCCATTCGGATATTTGAATCATATTGATGGAGTTGAAGGATCTTCAATTCTGGATTCGACTATTCAAATCAAATACAGTAAAGCACCGTTTATACGTCTTTCAAGGGAAACGTAATCGTCTTCTCATTTAACGATCATTTCGATTATACGTCTTCTCATTTAACGTAAAACGACGTATAAATGAGAAGACGTATAATCGAAATTTTAATAAACAAGTTTGATTGTTACAAATTTGATGCAACTAATGCAAATTAACTTAAAAGCATTAATTTTAAACTTTTTTCAGATAGTACCAGTATATTACTGCATAGTAACAATAATGAAATTTTAAAATTAAACTTTTATCATAAAAGTGAGAAAAGTCATACCTTTATTGCCCATCTTGAACACTAATTATATGTCTTATACGATTTATGTGCATGCTGTAACCGTCGTATGTTGATTATCTGTGAGTATTAAGTACATTTTACTTTACACTACGACACACCCCTGACTCCAGAGATAAAAATCTCCGGTTTGCAGTTTGGATGAGTGTACGTAGAAACTTTATTGAACAAAAAAAAAGGTTACATACAGTGTTTTAACATTGACGAAAAACGTGAAAATTATAAAAACAATCAAAAATGTGTGTTTATAAATGAAAAGAAAGACTCGCGAAGCAAAAACCGTTTTAAGACAGGTCCCAAAAGTTCACTGCATCTATATACTTGTTGGAGGACTGATTAGGGTTCTAGGTATTGAACATCTAAAGGGTCTTAGTCCATAAGTCTGAGGTCTTGGTGAAGGAGAAAAATCTGGGTCGGAGTCGTATGAACTGGTTGCGTCCGGTGGCTGCTTTATGAGGTTCTCATTTTCAGTGAGGAAAGATATAAGTTTAAATATTTTTATTCTTGATAGTTTATTTGAAAGTACGCTTTTCCACCAAATTTGAGTGTTTTCTGCACTTGGTTTTATAAAATGATAAGATAACGTCATGTGACAAGAAGTTGCGTAATGGAGAGGGTCTCCCTTTTCCCCGCATGTGCAGATATCTGAATGATGAAGCCGGAATCTATAGAGATAGCTGGGAAAAGGACCGTGGCCTGTTGCGAAGAGAATGGATTCTCTTGACCATGAAGCTGGGGTTAGAGTGACTTTCAGGAGTATATTAAAAATTGCTCTCCCAGTGTCGCGTGAATCCCAGTCTTGTTGCCATTTATTGAGAGAGAGGTTCATAAGCATTTTCTTTAGATGACATTTCGGGGCCTGAAGATGGAGGTGAGTCCCTTCTTTAGTAGCTTGTTTGGCTAGGTTGTCTGCTGCCTCGTTACCGAGGAAACCAACATGCGCCTTAATCTAGTTAAATTGCACTGATGGGTTCTGAAGGAGGGCTTGTTGTGTTTTTTGGATTAGTGGGTTAGAACTTTTGAAGGAAGAAATTGCTCTGAGTGCCGACTCACTATCACTCCAGATTGATGTTGATATTCCGTTAGAATTAGCCCAATTTATATAGCCTCTTTTATTGCTAAGGTTTCAGCTTGAAATACGGTATTATTTCAAGAATTTGTGGTTGTAGAGCCCGAGGAACTCTGCCGAAGTTTTATTTTGCGATATATCTGAAAAATGGAAGGTGGTGGGTTGATGAGCGACTGATGACATATCTAGAGATCAGAAGTTTTCATATGAAATAAAAATTGTCGAAATAAGTCCAGTGGTTGGGGACTGGAGAACTTGTCCTCTGGTTTTGCCAATTATTTTAAATATATAGAAAATATTTAGAACAAATCAGGGATTTAAGTGGGGAAATAAACTAAATAAATTAAAATTATTCTGAGAATAGTGCATTCTTAAAAGTCTTAGAACTTTTAGAAAGCTCATGCGTTAATTATGAGTTTGAAATTACTTTTTATAAATATAGCAATCAAATACAAAATTAAAAAATTCCTGATAGGAATTCTTGTCACTGGCGTAGCTAAAGGAGCACTTCGAAAGTGATGGCAAAAACAGACATGCAGGAAAGCAATTTTATAACGAAGAAGAGCATTGGCCCTAGCTCAATCAATTGTGTACATAAAAAATAACGCATATAATTCGTATTGTTGTCTGTAAATTGCCGATATGTGGAACAAAGACTGGTGATTCACATGCGGTTTCGCAACCTATCTGCAGAGATCTAGGACGTCAAACGAGGAATTAAGTCATTAATTAAGTCTTTTATTCCTTGATTTTTTTTTATTTTGAGATTTATTTGCCCTATATAAGTTGTAAAGGAAGGGCGGGAAGTTGCAAGTTCGCCCTTGGAAGCAAAAAGTTGCAGCTACGCCACTGATTCTTGTCTATTCGCCAGTTCAAATACTTTGTTTCTGCTATTTAACCTAGCACTGGTATGAGTCGAATTTCATCAGGTAACTCTGCTCAAAGAGGTGCGTTAAAATCTATTTCACGTAATCTGATTTTTATTAATTTATCTACCGTACAAAAGTCTCTGTACTGAAAATCGTTTCGATCACTGAAATCCATTTTTACGACTACATAACTAGAACAATAAACTAATTAATCATTTTTTTTATCTAATTTTAGATAAGTTTGGCATTTTTTGCCATTCTGATCTTGCAACCTGTGAGGAATTTGAAATAAAAAAAGTTCCGAAGAATTTTTTGCGTGAGTGAATTTAGTATTCTTTTAAAATTTTAATGACTGATCCATTAAGATGAATATATTGTTTGAAAATGTTTTCAAAAATAACCGCTTTAAAAAACTATGACAAAAACAATATTATTGATATGAAAGAAATTCGGTTTTTTTTCATTTACGTAATAATTTGAAGTAGAAATGAACAAAATCAAAATATTTCATTACTATGCCTAATATTTAAATTGTTGAAACAAATCTATAGAGCAGTGAATCCATCATATTTTAATACATCTACAATTATCAATAAAGTACCGTCTAAATCAGAGATTTCATAATACAGTGCGTCTCTAAATTATTCACAGGATTGAAAAATGCCATAAAAATATAATTTTAAGCAAAATATTGAAGCTATTTACATCGATAGAGGCATTATTTCTAAGAGTTTTATGCATGGAAACATTTACAAAAAAATTAAGGGGGAGCACTGCATCGCCTAGAGCAAGAAAAAGATATTCGAACTTTTTGTTTCCTTAATCACACTAGAACTATTAAAATATTCACATTGATTATTCATAATCTTGCCATTTTGTTCACTGTAGGAAAAGCATTGTTAACAAATTGCTTTCAAAACTAATTTTGAAAAACTATTAAAACTAAAGACAAAATTACACGGAAATAAAATTCTCATCAAAACAACGCTAATTTTTTAAAAATTTGAAAATAATGTAAAAAAGTTTTTTTGTAATAATATTCTCCAAAGTTATTAAGGAAAAACGTTTCAATTTCGATTAATTTTCAATTCACTAAAAAACTAATTAAAATTTTGAAAAACCCTTTCTTTTGTGGGCATCTACTATCCAAGAAGTAACTACGTGCCAAAATTTGGTAGCTGTATGTCCAACGGTTTGCTGTGTAGAACTTCTTGAATGGTTCTTACCCCCACTGGCGCCAACCCTGGCGCCAGTGGGGGGTGAGGGAGGCCAGGTCCCCCTGTCGGGGATACTGTGACCCCTCCCCGTTGAGACAAATTTTTGTACCCCGTTTACGCAACGGGCTATTCAACTAGTAGATATATAAAGATCTGGCAAAAATTTGTGAGATTCATTAGTATGCCCCCCCCTTGTGCCGCCGGGTGCCCCCCCCCCCCCCGTCGGGACGCCACTCTTGATTTTTGCATCACGCAATACGATAGATAGTAAGTACCATGAGCTTATGGATCGCGCTGCGAATTGGGTTACAGTGGCGGCGATTGCTTGGCAAATATGGAGGGAGGCAAAAAATTTATAGGCACATAAAAGTACCCCAAAGTATAGAGGCGAGACAAAAAATTTAAAAATTTCGTTGCAAAATTAGCTAGCTTTCCAGGACACTATTGCTTTTTTTAATTCCTAGTTTTAAGCATCTGAAATGAAACAAAAATTTATTTTTTTTTTTCGCAAAAAGTGGGGGTGGGGCGATTGTCCCTTGGATACAATGCCCACTTGGATACAATACCTCTCCTTGTCCGTGTCCCTTTTTGCGATATGTCAGTGTATATCAAACGATATATCTATGCAAAGTGGCAAAAGGTTTGGGACATGAAAGATAACAATAAGCTACATTCTATTCAACCATTTGTAAATAAGTTGTCAATAGCATCGAACCGATGTACAGATGTCAAGTTAACTCGTCTCCGCATTGGACACACTAGATACACACGTAGACATTTATTTTTTGCAGAACGACCCCCCCCACACACACACACACTTGTACGAACTGTCGTGTGGTCCTGTTGTCCACACTCTTTAACCCTCATCATTTGGCATACTTACACTCATCTATTTTATATTTACAGGACTTGGTTGGTGAAACCTTTTGTTTTTCTAAATGCCATTGGCTTTTTTGTACTATCTGAAATATTAGTATTTTAACTAAAACTTGTGCCCCAATTCATTTTAACTGGCCTGTATTTTCGACTTCTGACGTATATTTTATATTTGTACTATAGAATCATTATGTGTTCTCTTAAAAATGTTTTAATCTTTATTCTTAATAAATCTTGTGTGGTACTAAAGTGAACCCTGTGCCACTAAAACATACTATAAACATTATCATGTTGAAAGCAACTTTGCTGTATCAATCTTTTTGACTGCACTTTTATCAGAAAGTTTCATTTATGTAGGCTTACTGACGCAAACAAAACCGCATGGTTTATAATTTTAGTTAATAAAAAATATGGACTTGTGAAACTGAAAGAGATTTTTAGGATTTTCAGTTGCATATGCAGTGAACTTTCTAACTGAAAAAACATTGTCAAAAAATATATCTTTGTTTCTTTAATATTTATGTGATTTTTTTTATTTCTTCTTGGAATATAAAATTTTAAATGTGTTCTTTGAATTGTCATACATGCTGTAATATGTTTAATATCCTAACTTTATTTTTTAATTTTTAGTAATATTTTATTTCTCGTATTATTATTCGATGTTGTTTCAAGAACTTTTGTTATACATTCTTTGTCTTTTGTGGTTGCACAGAACTTTCGTTTTTGTTATTGCTTTTCTGCATTCTGTATAATTCGATTTTGATGTCATATAATGTCATATGATGTAATGTTTTTATTCTGTTTTGTTGCTGTTTTGTACTCCCCGCCTTCCGAGTCAATGCCTTACACCCTCTGGGTAGGCTGCATCGACGTGGCAAATAAATAAATAAATTCTGCTATATTGTCCGAGTAACTACTGGCGTTCATCTTAAGCCTGCCGGACACCTATCATACTGTAACTCGTTTCATATTGTTACCAATTTCATGAAAATAAATTGTATGTTAAAACCCGCTCAAATACACTCAAACCCCCTTAACACGAAATCGGCGGGACCACCAAAATTTTTCATGCTAACTTTTAAAATATCGGCGCCATCTAAACTGCAATTACCAAGCTATTTAATAAAAGATAAAAATTTTTACAGTTTTTAGAAATCTAAAAAAATAAAAGTTTTAAGTTTACAAAAGAAATAATCGTATCAAGTAGTAGTATATCAAATAGTAAATTTATTTACCTGTTACTCAAGGTGTAAAAAAGTCAATTATTGACTTTTGTTTCAATCTTTTAAGATGACATTTTTTCAGAACGACATCCTCCTTTTCTAAATTATCCAATGCATTGGGAGCATTATCCTGTTGCATATGAAAACGATACATTGTTTTCATTGCAATAGTCGCTTCGTAATTTTGCCGCCGTGATGGGGGGAAGGCGGCCCCTGATGACATATCTAGACGTCATATGCTTTCATAAGAAATAAAAATTGTCAATCGGTCGAGTGGTTGCGGCTGGCGAAGTGTCTGAAGGTTTTTCCCATAGGAGAATGTACAGTGGAGTAGTGTTTTTACGATTTCGTTCGAAAATAGAGGGTGGTGTGGGGCGGGTAACCCTTGATAACATATCTAGACGTCATAAGCTTTCATATGAATTAAAACTTGTCGAAATCGGTCTGGTGGTTGGGGCTGAGGTTTTACCAAATTATTGTAACTATATATATTGCTTTTTATGTGTGCTAACCCCCTAATTTAGTTAATTCAAGACTAAGCTGAAAGGTACTTCATATAAATTAAAGCAAGCTCTTCTTTCTTTTAGATAGATTCCTTGTAGGAATACTACCTATTGCAATGGTTCTCCTAACACGACTTCCGGAAAATTTGTGCAGATCATCACCGATCATGGAACCCAAAACAACCCCCGTTGTCTATAACGCTTTACCCATGTTATCTTGTGAACACAATAACTCGAGTAATTTTTATTAGATTATAACCGGCGAGGGATATGTTGTAAGGACAGTGAAATTCTCGGTCTATCTTCTTAGATGGTCTATCCAGCTAAAAGGGTGTGAAAACGGGGGGTCGATATATTCATTTCTCCCTAACGCCTTTAAGATTGAAGATAGAAAAAAAAATTCAAATTAGGCGAGTTATTGCCTTTTCATAACGAACAATTTCCTATTGAAATTTTTTGATAGATACAAAAGCTTAGAAGTTATGAACTGGAAAGTGATTTTCGAACCCCTGCCCCAACATTTATCCAATACATGCGACACCTTGATGGAAAGCTCTCATCAGCTGTATCCTCTTCCGCCCTCTTTTATCCTCATAGCTCCAACCCTTGTTAAATTAAAATACGAAATATTCTTTTCCTTATATCTCCGGACAAAAGGAATCTACATTCCGCCTTCCGCTTACCGAAATGGACGTCTTAACAATTCTGAGGGCCCTGGGCTACAGTAATTTGGTGCCCCTTTAGAACCGTAACTAAGAATTTGAGAACCTTGAATTAAAGAAAAAGGCGAAAGGTTAGCACGATTTTAAAGAGAAACCAGAGCATAAAGAGAACCTGTGGCTCAACGAAAATATCTACGTAATACAATAATGGACGAGCAAAAAAAAAAGTTAACCTGCTCTCTGAGTGACGCTTTACATTTTGCAAATCAGCGTCTTTTCTAAATAGGATTTTACAAGTAAGCATCTGTATTGCAGGTTGTTTTATTGTACATTCTCACTTTTATAACATATCTTAAGAGCATCTAGTATCACTCAGCTCCAGCATGAATCATAAGTAAAACAGGTATCTTGCTCTTGATTGCCATATGCCTTTTACTAAAACATCAACACTAAATGTTGCCACATATATAACACAGGTAAATCCTATTACACGCATAATTTTAGGATTTTTCTCACTGATTGTCTTTGTATGAATATTTTTTGAAATGATATATACATGTTTATGCAACATTACAAAATCGATGACTGTCTAGTTGCAACTCCTAATCATATCTTTACTTTCAACATATTAAAATTCTTTTATATACATATTTTGGTTCAAAGTTAAAATAAAATTAGTATTGCAAATTTTTAGGCGCTTTGGATCAATGGCGCCCCTGAGCTACAGCTCAATTAGCCCATTGAATAAGATGGCCCTGCTTACCAACAGGAATTTTTCTAGTTTAGAGAGAATATGGATGATTGACTAATTGAATTGATTGCATTACATTTTTAAATGAATAATCTTGCATATGATATATCATTACATGGTATCATTAAAAAAAACTATTCCTTTGCGTTGTCAAACCTCGAAAATACACGTTTCCCAAAATTTTGTCACAGTTTTGGCTACTAGTATAAATCCAATAAGAAATGTCTCCTCTTTTTCCACTTCAGATAACTTGCAGACTTTAACACATTATTTGTGCGCCCTGGAGACTCTAACTTTTTATGTAGAAGGGTAAGAGTTATTTTCAATGCTTTGGATGACACCAATCTAGCTGATTTCCAAATATACATACAGACGTAAGTGTCCGTTGCATTAGCTGTCAAATCATTCAATAAAACTATAACATTTGGCTCTGAAAAGAGTCGTTTTTCAATTTTTAGATTACGAGCCAAACTCAAAAACTCGTTAGCAATCAAGCAACCTCCTCAGCAATGAATGAAACGAGAGATATTCATAATAAAATTAAACTTCCCGCCTTTTAATTTGGAATGTGAGGAGAAAAAAGAAACAAAAAACCTCGGCTCCAGACTAGACATAAATAAGCCCGAAAGATTATATTATTTATTTTCATTCATCGAAAACTCTTATTAGACGGAATAAAAAAGCAAATAGTGTCCTCAAAAAGCGAATCAATCATTTGTAATTGCTGTAGTAAACAAAAAGAGAAGAACCAGGAATAATTTTCATTAAAAATAAAATACATGACGCGGAATTTATAAGCAATAAAAAGCAGTTTTGTGATGTAAAATGATGAAGCGTCACAATAACTTGAACCATTAAACGAATATTTTCACCCGTTTTTACAGATGGAATCATTTTATTTCTAGGAAAGCAGTAACTTTCAGAAATCTGTCCCAATATGACGTAATGCAGAAAAGACCTTCCCTTCTGCACATCGCGTTTGTGGACCCTCCCTGATTTTGATGGGCAAAATTAGAGATAGCCAGGCTAGGGATGACGAATATTTTACGAACTATTATTTTCTACGCTATTAAAAATCACAAATACCAGTGATGAATACTACTGTCAAAAGGTGTGATTCAGTCATTTGTATAAAATGTACATAAAGCTTTTCTTATTTTAAATTATTTTCTTTTTTAAATTTTGCGAGGTTTTATTTTTTAGTTCTATATGCAATAATAGATCGCCATCAAAGCATGAACAACCTTACACAGGGAGAGGAGGCATCACCACCACCACCGAGAAGAGCAGTCTTCACCGGTGAGCCTTCGGTAAAGCAGGTCACGCTTCACCGCGCAGATCACCATGCTCCAGCTCGTCTATATTATATCACAGTTAGGTCCTCCCCCCCCCCCCATCATGGTTTAAGATGATTCTTTCTGCGAATCCCACCCCTCTGTTGTATTATGCGTTCTCAATGATAACGTCATTTTTTGTAATTCAGCTTCGTCAGAACTCAAAGGAGCAAGTATTCGATTTCTCCGTGATGATTAAAGGAATCCGGTAATTATATAAAGAGAATAGTCGCGGTAAAGATCTCGTCTGTGATCGCACCAGCAGAATTTGCGACTGTGACGTCAAGGATGCTTCTGTAGTTGATTAATATTGTGTGTATGTGTTGAACTCAAGTTCCAACATCTCTTTCTACAAGAATTTTTGCTGGCGCCATCTGTTGACAATGAAAGAACTAAACATTAAACCTTAATAGAAAGTATTAGGGAGGAAGTAAGTAATAACAGTTTTTATTTTGAATTTTTAAGAACATTTTACTTATACTTAATAAGACTTTTGAAAATTAAAAGTGTGATTTAATGATTATTTGGAATAGTATTTAAAATAGCAATAGCAAAATATTTGTTACTCAAAAATTCCTGGATTATACACCCCTAAAGCAGGGTTTACGCAAACAGTAAAACGGACAGTAGGATGTCGCTGTCAAGTTCGGACAGAGAGACTTGCCGTGGCCCAGTTAAAACTTTATGATTCTGCGCACACGTCATCTACTGTCAGTTTTCTACTGTTCGCGTGTAAACCCACCATATGCAGAAGGCACGGCAGCAGGTACTCTGCTCAAATTGACCCGACAGCAAAATATATTTATATTATTAATATATTTGTTAATGAAATAGTTTGCAATTTGTTTAAGGAATATTTACATACTTTAGTTAAAGCTGAATTTATTTGGAAACTATTTTGATACAAGAATTAATAATGTACATCTAAATACCAATATAATTTTTTTTAATTGCAGCATACAATGAAAATTTTAAAAAACCTACTTGCTTAATAATGTATCAAGACACAGAAACATATAAGTATTTATAAGGATTGTCACTATAAATCTCATTCAATACAATTATACTAACATCTGAAAATCAGATCTTATCATATGTCGAAAACATATGGATAAGAATTTTTATTATAAAAAATTTATTTCAAGGAATCCTAAATTCAGGCAAGCCAAAATATTCAAAGTTACATGACAGTCAAAGAATAAACATTAGAAGGCGCTAAAATCAGCTGATAATCATGTGATTTGGACCAATGCAAATCTACTTGATGATGAAATGATGGCTTCTGCGTCACAGGTGCGCGTGACCTACGTAGGCTCAGTACGCGAAGGACACGAGTGGGACCGGTAACTTTTGTTCGAGATAAAATTTCTCGGGATCAGAATCACTTTGATCGATCTCCAGTTACTCGACTCCATTTCCCAACACCTGTTTAAGTGAATAGCGCCGTTGATATTTTGAGACCTGGAAGTTCTTTTCGTTTTACAAATATCTAGGGATGACGAATATTTGACGAACTGTTATTTTCTACGTAATATCAAAAAATCACAAATACCAGTGATGAATACTACAGGCAAAAAGGTGTGATTCAGTCATTTTTAATTAAATGTGCATAAAGTGTTTTTTTTATATTAATTTCATATCTTTTAATATACTTTTGTAAGGTTTTAGTTCTATATACTGTCAACAGATGGCGCCATCAAATGCTAATCTAAAAGCTCTCACAAATGTATGAACTACCCTCCCCATACAGGGGGGGGGCATCAACTCACCCACTCAGGTCGAGGGGGAGCAGTGTCTTCACCGTGAAGATCTATGACCCACAGGATTGGCTCTTTGGTCACGGTAGATCACCTTACACCACCTCCCTATTATTTTATCACAATTCGCAGTTTCCTCGTTTCCTGTTCCTCCTGATCGCAATTTTCCCCGATCGCGGTTCAATAAGTCTTTCTGTGAATCATCCTTCTTGTTGTGATATGCGTTTTTGAATGATTACGGAGCTTTTGTAATTCGAAGAGGGAAACGAATAAGTGTTCCAGCTTCCAGCCCATAGGAGCAAGGGGAGAGTTATTTTCTTCATTCCCTCCCGGTGTGACTTCAGCAGACCACACAGATAGACTTATTGTGGTTGATCGTTTTCTGAAACGCATTGCTATTTTTATTTATTTTTTTACTTAAAAGAACAGTCGGAAATTGGATTGGACAATAGCATCGTATAAAAAATTAATTGATTACTTTGGCAAACTTTATTGGTATATTAATCTGAGAATGATCGATTTTAAATCAGATTTTTATAGGCATTATAAATGTAATGCTTTTTTTTAAGTTTTATTAAATCAATATTCTGAAAATTATGTTATCCTGCAACTTGTAGCGGCCTTGAAATGTATTTCGACCGCATTCTTTCATTCATTCTTTCCTCTTAATTGCCAATTTGATACACTGATGAATGGGTTGATTAATTATTTCAATGAAACAGACGATTGAAAAAAGTAACATTCGCCGATATTTTTTCTTTTATCACACGAACTAAAAAGATGAGAATATTTTATCATAATTTTCAGAAAATTTACCGTTATTTTATTAACTTTTAAATCTGTGGTATATTTTTAATTATGAATGTTTTATTTCATTTGAATGCAACTATATTAACAACTCCTTTAAGAATATTTTGAGCATTTTATTAACTATCAAATAAATATTTCTTTGGAAATGTATCATAATAAAAACTGAAAGTCAAATACAAATTCTGACTACCATTTATGCTCTGAAAATACATTTTGGATCATTGCGATATCCGCATGTTATCGCATGTTATTCATTCATTATTAGTGAATGAATGACAACAATCAGGTGTCATTCACCAATAATGAATGTTTTCATTCATTATTGGTGAATCATAGATACATTTTCCATTTACTCATTTTATAAATTTTCGTTATAGATCTGGGGAGATACATTTTCGTTTAAATTCTGTCACTCTTAAACAGTCTTTTATTTATTTTCATAATTTGAATGAAATTCCGTCATCAAATATATAATAAAAAATGCATTACTTTAATACATACTTTTTATATAAAATATCAAATTTCTAAGGTAACGGAGTTCCACTCGATTCGAATGTACCTTACCATACAATTTTGAATAGTTATTTTAATAAAATTAATTTTAGCATGATAAGGTTTATAGGTTAGCATACCTATATATATATAAGAGCATTTTTTGAGTATTATGTTCGTTTTTGTCTACTATATGCACGCCCAGACCGTTTAATATACTGGGACCAAATTTGGCACAGTGATAGATTAGCAAAAGCAGGGGCGCTGGCAGGCATTTTTCGACTAGGGGGACGAGAAAATTTTCTCTAATTTAACTTTAAAATAACACATAATTAATTTTATATTTAGTTAAAAGTAATTAAGTATTAATTAATTCATTCATTCATTCACTCTTATATTGAATACTTATTTGGATTAATAAATATTTGTAATTTTAATGTAGTAAGAATTGTCTGACGCAATGACGAGCAATAATAGAAAATGAAAAATTAAAAACATAAATTTCAAAGACCGTTTAATTTTTTCTCTGGCCATGGTAGCTCGCAGATAGTTTTTAACTAGACTAAAACTTCTTTTGCTCGTGCATGTAGATGAGAGAGTCGTACAATCAAT
>BGPR01000873.1:0-27761 GCA_013235015.1 Araneus ventricosus
TCTTCAACAATATAATATAATAAAAACTATTGTTACGAATTCTGTTTTAAAATTAATTTTGAAAAAATTATTAAAATGAGAGAAACAAATTGTAATGGAATGAAATTTTTGTCGCTTATTTTTTGAAATTTAATTTGGTGTAAAAATAGTTTCGCGAGATAATATTTTCCAAAGATATCGCTGAAAAACGCATTGCTTGATTTTTAATTAACTGAAATTTTAAATAACTTTTGGGCTTTGAAAATTTGAGAGTGACCTTTCTCTTGTCTTAAATAAAAAGTGTGGAAAGTTTGGTTGAAATCAGTCCAGTGCTTTAGGAGGAGATGTGGAACATATATACCACAATGACTTTTATTTAAAATAAGATAAATCAAACTATTGCTGGCAAATACTATCAGCTTTAAAGAAGGTTTTAGTGAATATTTCATCACAATTAATTAAATATTTAATTTTAATTAATCAAACAGTTAATTTTAATGGTTAATTTGATAATTAGTTAATTTGACAGATTACTTTAATTTGATATTTTACTAAATATGGTGGAAGCAAGATTTATTTAATAAATTTAATATAAAATAGCCAAAAAAGATAGATATTTAAATAAGAGTTTCCTTTTTCCTTATTGATATTGAAAAATATCTCATTAACTTTAAAATTGTTTTGTGCTTTTCTGCCTGAGTATTTGCTTTTAACTGTTGATGGAGATTTAAATTTACTGTTCAAAATGGCTGTATTCATATCCTATGCTTTAAACACACGCGTTAAATTTGGAACTCGCAATGTTTAATAATTTTTATTCTCTTATGTGTTAAGAATGTAGTGACTATTATCTCTGTAACCAGGGAGTTCTCTGAATGAGCCCATTCTTAGTAGTGTTTAAATGTTTGAAGTCATGTGATTTTAGCATATGACTAAGAAAGGTTCTCACAATTACATGGTAACCTAGATTGAATGAATTAATTTTTTAATCTTAAGTCTTTCTTCATTCATGTCAAGTGTCAATTTCTTGTTACTGTTTCAGATAGGCTGGCTTAATGTTATCTAGGAGATATTTGCACTGCTGAGTTGTTTATTTCTTTATGACTCCTACCTGTTGAATGATTATGTGTTGGGATATAAAAAAAAATGAGCAATGTACTGACCAATAATTCTAGCTTAACCTTTTGAGTAAAATGATAAAACCTTGATATAGTAAAAAATTAAATGTCATGGAAAACACACACACACAGAATCACAGCGTAAATATTGCAATGTGTAGAAACAATAAAGTCATTGGCTATGTCTGTATTGATCATTATGTAATATTTCATTACTTTTATAACATTAACGTAAAGGAATCTACCTTTGCCTCCCAGCTTGCCGAAAGGGATTTTTTTTTTATTGCCGAAGAACAAGAATAATATGAAGAACTGCTGCCTTAATACATTAGCAGAATTACGGAAGAACACTAAAAGAAAATTTTAAAAGTAGACGATTCACAATGATAAACAATTTATATTAGGAACAACTATTGATTTGGTGTATTTTCATGCTTTCAATTAATGAAAAATTAACTATTTAATTAATTGTTTCAAGATGATATTCATTAAAACCTTTCTTATACTTCAGTATTTGTTCAGTATTTCTATATAACAAATTATTTATTAAGAAAATTAACTATCAACACTTTTTAAAAATCTTCTGGTTCAATTGATATTTTCATTTTAATTAAAAAAAACGTTTCAGATCGTAAAAGGATTTTGTATATTATAATATTTTATATAATAGTATTTTTTACATTAAAATATTAGACATGAAAGTATTTTAATCTGGAGCAACGCTGGGCATATCAGCTAGTTTGTTTTATATATTATTAAAAGCAATGTGTTTTTCAAATCACTGTTTTAAAATAAATTATTTCTATGAAATCATCATTAAATAGTTTTTTTTGCATCTTGCTCATAGAAAGCTTATTTTTAGCTAAGATTATTCTAGTTTCAAGAAACAACCATATATTCATATTATTTGTTGAGCTTAAATTCATTCTTTCAACATATTTTTGCTACAATGGTTCTTAATTTGTTGTACACATGCAACTTAAGCTCATACATTAAAACTTTTAAGGACATATCCTGAAAGCTAGATTTTTTAAACTTATATGACTAAATTGGTATTGAGGAATGTGTGTTGGAGACCATTATAAGTGGTATCCATAACCATAGTAATTGGTAATGTTGATGCCTATTTAAAAGTAGGGTTTTTTTTCCCCCTATAAAGCTCAGGCAAAGAACTTATATCAAATCTTCACATCAGTTGGAAAAAATCTACAAAATATTAGTCTGTAATACTTCAAATAAATTAAGGAGAAAATTAGAATATTAGTTTTAATTGAAAAATTAACATATTTAATTTAGAATATTTTCTTTAATATTGCATAACTTCATTTTAACTTTTTCATTTTGCTGATTTTTTTAGAGACAGAAACAAACATATCAATCATGATAGAAAGAAACATCTGTTAAAATGAGACAAGTTAAATTTAAAATATTTATCTTCCTTTTTACTGGACTTGCATTCAAGTTACACTTATGAGCTTGCTTTCAAATTAAAGTACCAAACACTGGCAGATGAATATTTAGTAGGGAAAAAAAGTGACACGGAAACATATCTTCCTTTGAGACAGTGAATTTGGTATGAATTGAAAGATCACTTGAGATTAAATGACAAGATCTGTGAATATGCATTTCATTTTGGGGGGAGGGGGTTAATATCCTACTACTTAATTTTAACCAATATAGCAATTATACAATTTTCATAAAAAAAGAAGCCCTATACTGGATAGTTCAAATAAGATAAGACATTAATGTTTTTTGAAGGAAGTGGTGAAAAAAATTAAGTTATCTCTTTTCAGATGATAATTCATATAATAAAAATTTCTTAGTTGAAATATTATTGTTTGTGTTTATTGTAGGTGATCTCCAGGACAGAAACAGGAGTAAAGCAATCACTGCTGGTGTTGTGGGTGGCATCCTTTTCTTTATAGCTGCCATTGTACTGTCTGTATGTGCTGTAAAAATATGTAATAAAAGAAAGAGAAGAAAAGCAGAGAAAGGTAATTTGAGTCTTTTTTTATAGTATCAACATACTCTGAATTGTAGTACTAAGTTGCAGTTCCATTATATCTGACTTGCAGTGTCCATTGCATTTCTTTTACATTGTCTTCAAAAGGGGTTTCTTGGCCTTTTATAACTTAAAAAAAATGTCTGACCCATTTTCATCCAGAAAAAGTTTTTCAAAAGCCTGAAGAGTAGGAGCATAAAATATATGTAGAAAAATGAAAAAGACAAAGGAAGTCTTTCTACTAAAAAGTGAAATATATATATTTAGCATAATACATTTAGCTGCTAGTTTTAATTGAAATCTTTTAAATTAAGATTATTTTATCTTTCCTTTCTAATATTAAGGAACTTAATAGAAGTCCTTGATGTGAGCTTTTTGTTTTTTTATAACCAACAGTTCCTTTGTTTTGTTTTTTACGTCTTCTATGGAACCCCATACAGAATGAACTATTGATCATCCCATTGTAAGAAGCTGAAAACAATGTTACATTGTTTTAAATGTTAAAAAATGTATTCAAATTGTATAGTAATGAGGGATTTTTTTGTGCGTGTGTCTGTGCAACAGTAAGAAAACAAATTACAATGAAAATAATAATATATCCCAGATAGCACTCACACTTGCAGCAAGTGTTATTTTTCTTGATATTAGCTTGTCATGACAAACTTGGTCTGGCAACTTTGCAGCAAACTTCATGCAAAGTAACAAAGCATAATCGACGAACCCACTTGCTACACAATTTTGCTGTGAAGTTGTTTATGACAAACTTCACACCACAATTGCAAAATAAGTTTCCTGCAAAGTTGATACATCACACCACGACCTGGATATAGTTGTGTATATCTGATTTTGATCTTTGCCTCTATTTTTAAAAACATCCGATTTTTAATAGCATCTCCTAGACTATTCTTTTTTATCTATTCAATAAATCAATGATAATTTGTGAAAAAACTAACTTTTTTAGAAAAAAAAATTTGATTCATTTAAGTTTCATATCATTTTTGAAGAGACATCCCCAGACAGCACGTACGTTTGCAGCAAGTTTGATTTTTACTTGATATTACCTTGTCATGGCAAATTTGACGCGTCAAGCTTGAAGCGAAACTGTGGCAAACTAACAATGCAGAATCGCCACCCTCGCTTGCAAAACGAGTTTGCAACATGTTCGCCATGACAACTAGCGCCACCCCTCCTTGCAATGCAAGCTTGCTGTGAGTTTGCAAAACAAGCTTGCTGCAAAGTAGCACAATAAGAGATAATTATCTTTGTCTCTGTTTTAAAACAAACATCCGATTTTTAATAGCATCTCCTAGACCATCCTTCTTTTTATTAATTCAATAAATCAATGATAATTTGTGAAAAAACTAACTTTTTTAGAAAAAAAAATTTGAAACATTTTCCATCATTTTACTAAATATAGAACTCGCACTTTAAAGAAAACTATATCGCCTTTTTCTTAATGTTGAAATTTTAACGTTTATAAACAAAATTAAACCTAAAAAACAGTCAACGTTTGTTGAAAGATAATAACTTCATTTTTGTCCCATTTTAAAAGTAATCACTTTGGAACCCTAATTTCATAATTTATTCTACTAGCAAAACTTAGTTATTAGCGAAAATCGCTCTCTCTCTCTCTCTTTGATTTCAAATCATGTTCTCAACACAAAATTTAAAAAATTAATGAAATCAAGAAAACAGTTTAAAATAAAACATGTAGCATGATCTATTAGTGCAATCTATCTTCTCCTCTCAGAGTTCAGCTGGCTGAATGGCTAAGGTGACAGCCTATGAAGTGGGTTGTCGGGGGTTCGAATCCGAGGTTTGTTTGCGTACTCTGTTTCTGCTATAGTTTGTAATGAGTTTGATGCTACAAATTTGTGACAAGTTTGACTCATGGTGACTAACTCGTTTGTGTTCACTTGTTTCAAGCTTGCACTCTTGTCGTGTCAAACTCGCTGCAAGCTTGCAAATTTGCAGAGCAAGATTGCCTCAACTTTGCTGCAAACTAAAATTGCTATCTGGTATAGGTGAGCAATGCCGAATTTGGACTGGAGCCTAGATTGGACTGGTAACATAACATTCTATTCTATTAAATATTTGGGCCTTAAAAGAGACAAATTATGTTGAAACAATGTAAATGGGATGTATAAAATCATTTTTAAGAGAAAGTGGTATGTGGTCACAGTTAGAAAACAAGTGTTTAGTTTTAGGTGTCGTCAATTAATTATTTTAACAAAAGACGAAAAGCCCTCATAATGTTCTAAATTAAGTAGGAAAATATCTTATTATATCCTGAGATAGGAAATTTCTTTAGCTACAATTTATATAATCATTTTATGAAAATAGTTTAAAATTAAGGTTTTGGGAAAAAAATTTGTTGTTGTCCAAATGTTTCCTAAAATGAACCATTTAAATCAATGGGGTTATTATCTTAAACTACGGGAATAGCTCAGAAAGCAGTTTATCACTACTAGTAATCCTCATGAATTGGAATTGGAACTAGTCAAACCAAAAAAACAATAAAAGGGCAGTAAAGTCTTTAAATGTTGGATTAAAAAGTAAAAAAACTTAGGATATATATATCATTTGTGAGAAAATGAAGTTAGAACAGAAGTCATACAGTACATAAAATCTCATATTTGGGTTCATACATTGTGTGCTGGTGTGAGTTTGAGAATTAAAAAAAATTACTTTTGCTTTAATTCTGCTTAAAAAATAGGTGGTCCAATCTAGGCAACTGGTTGTCTTGATTGGACTGATGACACATATTTTTTAAACTGCTTTTTTCATATTTGAAAGTGTATTTCATGAACTGTTCCAAAGATAAACAAACTACACAAAAATTCTACTACTGGTTTTTCATTAAGATTCCTTTTCCATTTTAAACATTAAAAAATGTCCAAGTGGTCCAAATTCGGTGGCTTTGCCCTGCATAATAAAATTTTCAGTTTGTAGTTTATGTGTATTTTATAATAAAATGAACTACTCCATTTTAGTAATTTCTTTTCTAACTAATTTGTAAATAAACTACTTTATAATGTCATAAAACTATTATAAATAGTTCGCTTATTGGGTGCATATACTTCAAATTATATCTCTTCTGTGGTTTTTGGTGTTATTTTTGAAGTAGATTATCTGCAAGTCAAACCTATAAAGAAATAAATCCATTATTTATGCCTGCATGATTGTTTTATCCAGAATTTGTTGCATTCTTTATCATCCCACTGCTTATTTGTACACAGAATGCTCAAAAGTCAAAAATGCTGTCTCAGGCTGAGGGCTTTATTATAAAAATTTGCAGGTTTTCTTCTCATTTCTAGAATGAAATTGTCTTTTCTATTTATTTAGCTGACTGATTTGTGTGTATATGACTTGAGTTAGAAACTTTCTCAGTCACTGATAACACCTGACCCTTTAAAACTGTTCACTAGTAATTACAAAAACTTCAGATATGTTGAGGCTAGGGATGTAACGAATATTCGGCAAGTAAATCGGTATTCGAATATATTCAAGGTAATAATTTTTTTAATGTATTTAACAAAGAATAGTGCATAATTACTATTCGGTGTATTTATTAAAATTTTGTCGTAACATTTACCCAAATTTAAGTTGTGTTGTACGTAAGTGTATTTAATAATGTTGCATATCATTTATCATTACAAAGCCTGAAATTATGCTGCAAGAACAATAATTTTCAACATTTTCAGAAAGAAGTCTGTTCTGTTTGGTTTCATGCATGTATATTACGAACTTCAGAAAACAAGTGCTCAGCATATACTGTGCTTCCAGGAGCTGAAAGATATTTTCTTGCTAAATTTGCAAATCTTAGGATATTTTCTGGGGGTTTTTTTTCTGCCAATTAAGTGGACATTCTATCCTAGCTATTACAAATTTTTATAAAAATAAAAATGTACTTCTAATAAGTTTAATTTATCCACTAGAATTTTCTTTTGTTTTTGTCATTGCCACACTCTGCAAAGGTAACTTTTTTACTTCTGTTTAGCAAGTCCAAAATGAAGAGGGTTTCTTATATTTTATTATTGGGATTAAGATATTTAGAATATTACAAAAAATGCATCAAGGTGTTAATATTTTTTTAAAATATGCAAATAATGAAAAATTCTTCAATCAAAATTTGAGTGGTATTTTATTTTAAATCAAAAGTAAAATGTTTTTAAAAGATAGGTATTTGGCCGCTGAATATTCGGTATTCTGTCTGAAATTCGGTCGGGTATTCAGCTATTCGCCCAAATCATTATTCGTTACATCCCTAGTTAAGACCATAACATTTTTGCTCTTCAAACATCATATACAATACCTTTTTTTTTTTCTTTCTTATTTTAATGTTATATACATGGTCAATAATGCCTTCCAAACTCCTGTCATGAGTTGGAAACTCAGTAGTTTCAACTTGCAAGCAATTATCAGAAGTTGTCTAACATTAGAGGGAAAGGACATTCGCATTTTGAATCGTGTCGCTATGTCAATATCAGTAAAATAAAGTTATTTTCACAGACTGGTTTCATCTTCTTTGTTGCATTATATATGTATATAGATAAATGTAAACCATTTGGAATTTTAAAATATATTTATTTACTGATTCATCATCTTGTAGCCTAAAAATTATAGAGTTCAGGAGATAAAAAAAAAATTGAATACTTTTTCATTGCATTACACTGAGAGGGAATTTTTAATAATTCTACTTAAAAAATGCTGACTTTTTATATTAATGTCAAAATGTTTTCATGGGTATAATCTGTAGTGCATTTGAATGCATGGAGAAGTTTAGGTATATAGCTGCATGTTCCTTCATATTATACTGTTATATAAAATAATTATATCAAAAGCCAACACTTTAAGCCTGTTTCTCTGGTAATCAAGTGTACTGCTATAATAATTTTCTTTTCTTCTATGCTGATCTCCGAACAGCCTACATGATGGTGACATGTCCAATAGCAGACGCAAGAAATGGTGGCCATTCACACGGAGGCAGTCCTGTACCGCTCAAAAAGTGAGAACCTTTCTATTTCATTCTGCAGTCATTTATTATAATCAATTCATTTTAGCAAAAGAAATAGAAATTTTATGTTATTATAAAGGTGCTGTTTTAAATTTTATATTCTTTACAATGCATTTGCAACAAATTTGTTTCCCTGGCTCTAAATTTGGAATTACTTTAAATTATTTAAAATCCTGCTTACTTATTTTAATTGGTAAAAATTGTTCAGTGTTTTGTACAAATTAGATATGATAGTGAAGCACACTTAGATAGTTAATATATATATATATACAATCAAAATTATGTTAATGTCTGTACAGTTATATTGGGTGTAGTTAAATTCTTTTTCTTGTGTTTATAAATATAAGGTATTGCATTATTTTTTTAATTTTAAATGTTTGTATTGCATTATTTTTTACTTACACATTTTCAGTTATTTGTTCAGTTTATTTTTTTACCCTAAAAAATTTGTTTCAAAAGATCAAAATTCTGAAACCCTATAAAAATAATACTACTTATTAGTTAATCTATTTTTCCCTTAAACTATAAATGCAAATGATATTTGTTGATATACTTCAAATAGTGAAATAATTTAATTACTTAAATTGTGTTAGATTAAGATTCAGATTACTTTTCCCTAAAATTACTCCATTATTATTTTGGCAATTGTCAAATCTGTACTTATACTTTTCAATTAAAACTCAATACCCTTTTAGTAGTTTTTTACAATATATATATATGTGATATTTTAATTTTCTTAAATCATTTTTAACGACACCTCATTTTTAATTACTTCTACTGCCATCGTAATAAGCGCACTACCACTTTCATTTCGAGTCGCGAGTCTTTCCGGGAAAATTCCCTTCTCTGGTTACTTAAGTTTTCTGCGCACTCCTATCTCCCCTTTTTGATTTAAGCATGTAAGCTGATAACAACAGCGTGCTGCTCGGGCGTTACCTCTTTAATCCTGGTCATGGATAATAGGAAATTATTATTTTACATACTGAAAATTAACCTAAAGTATCCTCAACGATGAAATAAAGAAGATTAAGCCAAATATTGTCTTTTCCCTGACCAAAATGGATTACTCCTCACCTTTAAAGCCCGATCTTACATATATATTAATTTTTCACTCTAAAAATAAATTATTGAAATTAATATCAGTTATTTTATGACTTTTTAACTTTGTGAACAATTGGGAATTCTAAAATATTTCATTTCAACTTTTTCTTTTATGTTTTCATAAATATTTACAGATTAAAAGTTCCAATTCATTCTTTAAATAGTTATCTGAAATTCATTGAAGGATTACATTTTTTCTAAGCTTTACCTGTGTGTTCTTGCCCAGAAATGTTTCTATGTTTGAGCATTAAAACATGGAATTTTATATTATTGTTCAAAAAGAAAATTATAACATAAAAATTTTAAAATACTTCTTGTTAAAAGGACTGGGATGAACTCAAATTTCATCTCCTATACTCTATGACTTTGAACAAGCAACTTTCCTCCACTTTACTTACACCCCCAGTTTAAGTGCACTTTACATAGACATTAATGTAAATTGTTACCAGTAAAATTTCACTATATTGAAAGATTTGAGAATCAGCATGGTTCTTATATATTATATCTTTTATTTGAAACTTAACACACAGAAAACTAAAATCTCTTTTCATCAAATTGATCTACATCAGATATTAACAATAACGGCTCATTCTATAGTGCTATGAATCATTATTGTATTTCTTTTACTTTGTTCAATGTATGTTCCCATAAATATCCATTCTGTTCAAAAGAGTAAAATTGTTATTAACACACCCAATATAACATAATTAAACTAGTATTTCAGAGAACCTGAAATGCTAATTCTGATATCAGCTGTTAAAGTTTTCATTTCAAATTACCAGTTTATTCTTATTGTTATTATTTTTTTTTATTTTTTTTTTCTTATCTTGCACTCTACAAGTATAAAAATGGCAGTATTTCACAAAATTCTTTTAAAAACCTTATTTTGTTAATAGTTAATTTTGAACTTACTGTGATTGAAATTTAACTTAACATTTTTTCCTTCCAACCAACTGGATTCCGTGTCAACAAAGGAGAAAAAAAGGTGATCCGATTTTTCATGTTTTCTCTATAAATCTTGGTGTAGCCTTTACTATCCTATCTGTTGTCACAAATGTGATTAAATGGCAAATTTCAACTTTTTAAAAGCACAGCTATTTTTGTTTAAATTTTTCCTGTTTAGCTTTTATCGTTTCTTTTCATGAAATGCTGAACAGTGTTACTTTTCTTTTGGATAACTTGGGAAGGTTATCAGTATTCTGCTCAGTGTGCATTTCTTTTTCCCTTTATTGTTTCCATAGCTGCATTAATATGTATGCTAAATCCATATTGTTGCTTTGTATAATGTTGATATAAAATATTTGTAAAGTGCCGTAAATGTTGCTTGGATATCATGCAAGTTATAATGTTGCTTTTTGATTACTGCAATTTTGAAAAGAATATTATGTACCGGAAACTAGATTTTTTTTTCCTCTATCTGTAATACATATAATAACATTTTATTACCTTGTATATTAATGAAATGTTTCTCATTGACTATTGTAACATTACAGTTCTGAACTTTTTTGTGAAGGAAAGGTCATAAAAATGATCATAAAAATAAAAAAATTTATGACATTAGCCAGATATATACTTTATAAATATATACCTTTTCTTGTTTAATTTATTTTGTTTTATCAACTATAATTGCAATTTTATAGATATTTTTTGTTCAATATGTCATATAAGTTTTATCAAGCATGTATCAAGGGTCCAAAAGCTAAGGCTTGTCAACTCCACTCATTGTATCTTCCAATTCACGATGAAACACTTTTGTCCCTAACTCTTTTTCCAGATTTTGCTCTTTAACTAAGCAATTACAAGATTCTGAATATTTTATCTTGGAACACCAAAATTTTATATATCTGCATTTGCTTTTGTTATTAAAGATAAAAATATAGCATACAAAATTAGACTGTTATTTTAGGGTCAATTGGTTTAATTTTATTAAAAACAGAAACATATTAGTATTATATATTTTATTATTTATCTATACATAAATTGAACTAATAAAACTTGAAAGTTGTATTTGACTGAATCAATTTTTTTAAATATAATTTTATTAAACATTTCTACTCCAACATAAGTACCCAACTTTGTGTTTTAAAAACCATCCCCTGTCTGTTTTATTTTTAAAGGATGCAGCTTTATTAATTTTTTAAAAATGACTGAAATATTGCCAACATATCAATTAATTACATAAATTTTGTAACAAAAATATTTCCTTGTGTATGTTTTTGTTTCTTTTGTGATACTGTGGCAGTTAGCATTAGAAACTATTTGATAACCAATTTATGCAAGGACTGAAAAACTTTTAAAAGAGCATATGAAGGTGGGAAAAACTAAATCTATTAACCACTATTAAAACACATCTTTGAACCTGTATTTCTGTGTTGATAATTTATTTTCCTTGTTGAGCTTATCAGTGTTTAAATAAATTTGCTTGAAATTCCTTTTTGTTATGACTATCTCAAAGTACCTTGCCTAGTTCAGCCTTCATTGTAAACCCTTTTAAAATGCCGAATCATCATTTTGGAATCATCTGCTTTGTTGTTTCTACTATAATCTGTATGCATCTTTCATTCTTCTCGAATTCTGTAGTCACGGATGGGTCTTAAAAGTTACCTTAATGAATATATTTTAATATTGAAAATTCCCAAATAATATTAAAATTCCTGATTAAAGACATTGGATAGTGAAAATATATTCAAGATACTTTGCAATTATGGTCTGTTCTTTTTCAATTGAGACATAAATATATACAAATGGAAAAGTCTTGAAAAATATCATCTTGTATTTTCTAAAATGAGTATAAACATCTGTGTACTTGTAGCTATTGGTGTTTTGATTCCATTTTTATGTCTGTAAGAGGAATCATATTATTTGCATGCATTTGTCAATAATTAAGATCTTTTCTTCTTGTAAATGCGATTTCATTAAAACTGGAAAATGAGTTTTTAGAAGTGAATCATTCCTTCCATTAGTTGTAGATACTTCCATTCTTTCTATCTTGGAATCGAATTCAGCATTGCAATGATTCTACTTGTAAATATAGGATCTGAAAAGCAAACTGAATTTATAATTCATACCTTAATTTTTTTTTTTTTTTCTTGTGCCAATGTGCATCCACATTTCTTTGATTATTAATTGCTTACCAGATGCTATTTTTTTTTACAAAAATAGAAATATTGGATTTGTTACCTAAAAATCACTATTTTTTGCCATTAACTCCCTATTTTAGATTTTTTAAACAATATTTTTACTAATTTTATATAACACTTTGTTCCTGATGTCTCAGTCAATCTTTTACATCATACCTTGATTATCTGCTATTCTGACTTTGGCAAAGAAAAATACCATTCTTGCACTTTTTGTCTGCGTAATTTTGTAGTTTTTCTATTTCCTTTAGGGTAACTGCAGTGACTTTCAGTTTGAAGTAGAAAGTAAATTGTTAAATTTCTGCTGATGAATATGAGACATTTTTTTTTCTCTTGCCACTTTTGTATCAACTGGATCAGTCTTTCATCCATGAACTTTTTACTTCATTGCATACGAAGTATACAAAGAGAAAGTATTGTAATCGTCAAAAAATTCGAACTCGAGATTTTGACAAATCTCCACGTTTTAGACCTCCCTGAGTTCGAAAAACAAAATTTTGGAATTATGTCTGTCTGTGTACACGATAACTCAAAAAGAATTGGAGATATAGGCATGAAATTTGGTATGTGGTCTTTACTCATAATTTGTAGGTTTCTATCAAATTTTGGACAAAATCTGTGTACGGGAAGTCTATATGTCCGTGTTAATGTGAATGCGATAACTCACAAACTTGAATAACTAGGTGGATAAAATTTGGTACACATTTTTATCATCAGGAATGTAGGTTTGTATCAAATTTTGGACCAAATCTGTTAAAGGGTTGACTGTCTGTCGGTCATATTTTTAATCGCAATAACTTCTTTAAAAAATTCCGTATATAAATGAAATTTTGTATGTGGTCTTCTAACCTTAATTGTAGATTTGTGTTAAATTTTTGTGTCAATTGGTTAAAAAAAAGGTGTTCAAATTGCATAATTAATTTTTCTAATCCGATTCTCCATACGAATGCGCACTGGTAGCAATCTCTGTGCATGCGGAAGCTATTGAGCGAATTACGTCACTTTGTCCTTGAGCCCGCAAGAGTGGAATCTAGCAGTGTGTAATAGATGTGTTATAAATTGGCACGCATTTCTTTGAATTTGATTCTTTACCTAAATATTTTACAATCACTATAATCTGCAATGAAAAACCTTCTGATAGTCATTGGATTCTGGCTTACAGTAGGTTTGAATTTTTTTATACACGAGGGGGAGGGGAAACAGCACCTTTTTAGGGAAGTATATGAGAAAGTTTAGACCACTCCCGCTGTTTTTTTTTCCCCCACAGTTTTTTGTCCACTTAGTGAAGCATATCTTTTATAACCTTCTACTACTTTCTTACTTTTTATAGTCACTTATCGCTTCTGTAAATATTATTATTTTTGTAATAATCAAATGGTGGTTCATTTTCATGTTAGTGTTTTTTGCATTATTTATCATCAGAATAAAAAGTAATGATAGATAGTTATTTTTTTGCTCGCAATATTGATTTTAAAATGTCCTTTAAAAATATAGAGGTTCCAAAATAACTTCTCCATCTTATTTCTGGGTTGCTAAAACAACACATCTATTGATGATGGATTCTCATTGTGAAATGTGTGCAGAACTGCCTCAAATTCAGAATGATAAAGTTTTCTGAGAAGAAAGAATTACATTCCTAATTAACTTTCCTAAGATTTTATTTAAAAGCCTCTAAAACTGTTTAGATAAAAATGAAAGCTATTAGTTTTGTTTATTTACATTACATATTTTTTTATTCATTCAGTTCTTTTTACTTACAATTACTTAAATTTGAATAATCAAGTTTATCTTTAATTGATTTAAATACAATAAAATTGTTTGAATGAATAAATTTCAAACTAAGATGGAAATCTTCCACATTGTTTTCAATAGTCCTATTTGCTTTCTTTCTTTCTCATTCCATTTCTTGGCACAAATTACAATATCCTTATAAACGGTTCATTTGTCAAAGAATTATCTCACTTGGTTTTAATTTCTATTTTTTGCCAGAGTATGCGATACAAGACTGCTAAGTCCTACTTTTCGGGTCTGATTGCTCTATTTTAAATTTATTTTTCAGTAATATTCCTTTACTAATTTCTCTTAACAACTATACTACATATTCTAAGAAACATGGCGATTTTTAGCATGATAATGTTTATAGGCTGCATACTATCTGTAAATTGCATGACACATCATGAGTGATGCAAAAATCTTTCAAATTGCTCTATAGGGTAGATCATTGGACTTAAAAACTACCAAATTTGGCACTAGTTGCTTCATGGACAGTAGGTGTGCATTAAGAAATGGTTTTCATAATTTAATTAGATTTTTAATTAAAAATTAACAAAATTTGTACATTTTTCCTCAAGAACCGCAGAGTATATCATCACACAAAACCATTTTTACACAACTTCAAAATCAAAAAATTTGATAGAAACCTACAAATTGTGTGCAAAGATCACATACCAAATTTCATCCTCGTAGCTCTAATAGTTTTTGAGTTATTGTGTTCACAGACAGACATAATTCCAAAATTGTGTTTTTCAGACTCAGGGTCTTCCAAATGTCTTGAGTTCCAATTTTTTGACAATTACAATACTTTCTCTTTGTATACTTCGAATACAAGAAAGTAAAAAGTTAGATTTCAGTAATACTGCACAATTTTTTGACAATTTTAATAAATTTTTAAAAATATTTTTAAGTACAGGGTGTCCAAGAATTGTTGAACCCATTTCAAAAATTTATTTAAAAAACTAATGATTTTTTTTAAAAAATTAGAGAGTAATTAAAAAGTTTTTTCAGGTAGGTGACGTACCATTAAGATGTTCTAAATTTGCTACAGTGAGAGATTTCCATACCCAAAGGCTACCAATCAGCAGAAGCTGATGTGTGTTTTCTGGTTTCCTTTTTTAGTTTTCTTGAATATGTCAAAAACTATTCAGTTTTTGTATTACAATTGATTTAACAAATTAAAGAGCGTAAAATTCCCTACAAAAACATGTTTTTATTTTTCTTCTGGCTTTAATAGTTTCACAGATAATGGCTCTCAAAAATGGGAGATGTCCAATAATTTATGACCACCATAACAGGGCATTACCTATCTCAAAAAACTTTTCAAAATGCGCTCTCATTTAAAAAAAGACTGTAGTTGTAACATTATTAGTTTTTTTTATTAATTTTTGTAATGCATCCAACAATTCTCGGACACCCTGTATATTTTTCAATACTTTTCATTGTTTTAGTTACAACGTTTATACTCATATATTTTAAATACATTTTTTATGTGCATGTTGTCATTGCTATAATTAAGAGTAAATTTTTAAAAACAATGTAAAGACACATGAATCAAGAATAAAACATTATCATGCTACGATGTTTCGGACTAGAGATTAGAATCTCCTATAAATTTTTTTCAAGGTTTTGGTCACTGATGTAACATGCCTTTACAGTTATAGGAGATAAGTTTGTTTTATTATTCTCTATAATACTCCTTGAGAAACAAGTAAGCATTAGAAAGTTTTAAACACCTCTTTATTTCTTGACTCTTCTTTCAATACTTAATCTATATTTTCTTTTTCTTTTTATGCTCATTAGCAATTGAGGAAGCCTGTACAATAGGTAAGATTGTAGGGTTTGATATAGTTTAGTTTCTGATTTTTTTTTTTATTCCTGACATTATTAAATGGATTGGTTGCTTTTGAACTCTTAAAGAAACTTTTTATCTCTGTATGATAAATCCCTGATGATCTCTTATCTTAATTTTTCAAAACTGTGTATATTATATATATGCTTAAGAAGTAGAATGCTTATGAGATTCTTATATTCTTGTTCTGTGTATCTAAATTTCAAAAACTGTACATTGCTTAAAAAGCACTTGATAATTCCATGTCCACAAGATGTTCTGGTACTAAATTTTTAAAAAAAGATTCCCCCCCCCCCCCCCCCTCAAAAAAATATTCTGAGAAACTATTAGAAACTATTCTTAGAAAAAAAAACTATTAGATAAACCATTCAAACCTTTATCTTTTTAATGGAATAAGGAAACTTTTGTGTTATTGACATTACAATATTCATAATTGGAAAGATGCATTGCTTTTGAGTGATTTTTTTAATGAATTCGTACTTTCTTCTAGTAATATATTTGAGACTGTGAACCAAAATCAAACTTTTTCTGGATTCTTTATTTTTGTACATAAAAGTTGGATGCCTAAATTAAAATCATCAAATATTCTCATTGAATGTTATGAAATCTCTGGTTTAAAAAAAATCCAATTCCTGTTTCATTTAAAACATATTTTCTCCTTCCCATGCAAAATTATTTTAACCCTTTCTAACACTATGGAAGTATACTTCCTGTTAAACTCATATCCATTACATTTACCAATGAAAAATTGTGTACATTTTATATTTCCTGTTTTATGCAATTTGTTGTTATTGTAAGTATTATATATTTAAAATTCATAAAAATATTTTATGAACATGCTACATAGAGAGACACTATATGTGCAATAATAAATATATTTTTTACCATCTAATAACTACTCATGGTCTGTGGGAAGCAGTCTTCCCTTGATAAAAACTTTTATTTAGTAACTCTAAATGATTTTTAGTCAAAGTACCCATCATTTATTTGTGTACTACCATTAGGAAAAAATGATTCTTCAAGGAGTTATACCTAATTCATGTTAAAGTATAAAAGAATTGAGTGATGATTTACTTATCCATTTTTTTTTCCTTCCTGCAGATACCAGGAAAGCAGAATATCAAGTTTAACATTACTGAACATTAGAAGAATTCTCTGCAGATGTTAATCATTTTAGGCTTAGCCTGTAAACCCGAGAGGCTTTTGCTCCTTTTCGGAAGATCGATAAGCTTCGACCAATCTCTCGAAGTTTGTTGCAGTGGTACTGGAGAAAAATGGCATTTACTAAGTTTTCAGCTTCATTTGAAGGAAGAACTCTTACTTAACAAGAACCAAGGGTCATATGATAATGACCCTGTGGAACATCAGTTAGATGAAAAAGCTGAAGATCAATTATGCCCACCTCCCACACAGCATTTTTATTCCGTCCAGTCTCTCCATAAATAGGAAGAAACCTATAAAAAGAGAAGAATAGGACAATTCACAGCATCCTCTACCCCACCTCATTTATTCATTCACCTTTCTCTTAGTCATCATTGGAGAAGATTCTATTATTTCTGTGCACACAGGGAGTGATAGGTCCCTGATTCTCATTGAAGGTAGATAGACGACTGAATAAATAAATTGATTATGCAGAAAGCAGTTCTCTGTTTCTAATTTTCAATGTATTTTTGAAAAGATTCACAGTTAGTCTGCAAATGTTGTGTTTTACACTACTGATCAAAACACTACTTCACTCAGTGACTGTGCTCAAAATTTTCACTGTATAGAGTTTCAATCAAAAACTTGTGTTCCACAAGTCTCGGATTCCTCATTTTTTATATTATAGGATGAAAAGTACAAATGTGAAAGCATTTTATAGCTTCTATTCTAGAACACAATTGCTAGCCTTTTTTCATCCAGTCATCTCAAGCTGTTTCTGTAAGTTTAGCTTGTTTTCTTTTTAGAAAATATGCTTCTTTTCCAAAGAAAAAACTTGCGCTTGAAACTACTTCCATTGAGTTCTGTGCAATAGCTGTGATTTTATTATTTTCACAATAGACTATGATTTTTGGAAAATTCAAAGTGTTTCATTTATTTGCGAGTAGAGACCCATATTGGAAGCATATCTGTAAAGAATAAAAGTCTTGCATTTATGTCGAAATTTTTTGTGGAAACGTTATGCGTAATGATACAATTTTAGAACTGTTTTATTTCCGGATGCAAAGAGAATCCCTTGAGGAAAAAAAGTATAAAATATTGGCAGTGGTACCACCAAATGAATGTATCTGTTCTTACTATTACCCATCACTTGTCAGAACTCAGGGAGTGAAATTGATGTTTCATGAAGCAAACTAAATCTTCCAGAAAAATGTTGCTTCAAGTTTTGTTAGAAATTAGCCCATGACCAAAATAACAGCTTAATATGATGCTACAGAGGATAATTAGTTATAATTTAAGCTTGCCTGTGAACGATCCACGTGCAAGTTCTTTCTAGTCTTCAAGGTATCGAGCCTGTCAGTTTAGAATTTAGGTCTGAAAAGATCAGCTACAAGTCTTATAAAAACACTTTTTAGTTTGCAAAAGTGAGTTACTGCAAGGAACTTTTGTTTGTATGATGGTTTGCAGCTGTGATAATATTGCAAAAAAAGAGTGTTAATATCCATTCAACTGCAGCAACAGTTTGAATAAAACACAGAAGGAATTTTTTGAAAGCTTGTAATGACCTACTTTGCACACAGCTCTATGTTGCACTTAGTCCAAATACACATGTCCTCTTCTATATTTGGGGTCTATACTACTGTTTTAGGGACATCCCTCCCTACCACCAAAGAGATTGTATGCACACCTTTTATGTGTGGTTTAATGCTTCTGTCTTGGTGCTTGCAGACAACTAAACTTTGCTTTATCTCCATATCATTCTAAAAGAAAATAAAAACATCTGGATTTTATGAGACATCACGTATCAGAAGCCTCATTCCGTGAGAACCTGTACAGTAAAAATTTGCTGGCATCTGCTGCAGTTGAGGAAACGATGTGCAAAGCAGTGCCAACAAAACTATTCCACTCTTTGTTCTTCTTGTTCCTTTCTTTCTCTTTTACAGAAAGAGTGCAGCAGAAACCGGGAAAAATTTCTCCCTTGTGTGTGTATTATATACTTGTTGTTTAAAATAGACAATTGTTGAAGCTTCAGGACCAGACATAAATTTTTCTCAGTGTCTCACTGCCTTACACGTGCCAAAAGCACCTTGTGCTTAAATTTCTCTGCGGTATTCGGTGCTGGAGTTACATTGAAATTCCGACCCATCATAAGGACAGTTGGGGACGGACGCTTCGAGTACTTTGCTCGTGCAGGAACTGTCGGCTTTGTCAAGACAGAGCAATAACGGATGCATTGCTCAATGAAAAACAAAACAAAACAGAAACCACATTTAAAAAAAAGCAAAAAAATATGTTGTTGAATGCAACCAAAGTTAGCTTGTTTGTATATTGTTGGAGAGGAACTCTGGTTAGATTGTTCATTAATCCAATGTAAAGCTAGATCAATACTGTTTGAAGTGTTTTAGATAATGAATTCAGCGCCTGTACAGAAATTTTAAAAAAGGAAATCATTGTTTTCTCTTTATCACACAATTAAATGAAACTTTTATGTGTAATCATATATAATTCGAGTAGAGTTGTGCAAATGCTCAGTTTAGCATTTATTTATTATGTTTCTTGTATGTTATTAGATTTCTTTTTTAATCATTTATTTAAAAAGTAATTTTTTTTATAAATTATAATTATGTACTCGAATTTTATTTATTTTTTCTGTACATCAGCAAATGTTTTACTATTTCAATGCAAACTTAACTGTAAAACTATTTTCATAAATGCTCAATTAGATGGCAGTTAAAATAGTTAATATATAATTAAATTTTACTGAATATCCATTTTTACTGCAACACAGCTGAAAGATTTATTATGGATCTTTCTGCTTTCTGCTCAAGTAGTTACACATTAGTAACTTTATTATAAAAATGCAAAAATGTGATTAAAATTTATAATATATATAATTAGGTAAAAATATGTTTCCTTTGTGACTTTTTATTCCAGATATTTTCTAAATCATGTTTGTCCTGCTCTGAAGACATTTTCAACTTTAAAGGTGATTTTCTATAACTTCAAAATGCTTTAACTACAAATACTTCACCACTTATAAAAACTTAATGAATGAAATAAATTTAATACTCAACTTTTAATCAATCTATATGATTTGAAAATCTGTATAATTGTGCAGTGAGGAACTGTACCTACTTTTTGTGACATTTTTCCTCGGAATTTTGGATAATATTTGAATATATTCATATTAGAACTATAAAATGCAGTGTTGAAAACAAATTTACCCTAAAGGATATGAGGTTTATCATTATTATTTTTATATATTTCTTAAATAATTGAATTCACTTTGCTCTTGTTACATCAAATTGTAGAATCATGATTATTTTAGGAATTATGTAACTAGTTATAATGCAATTTTCTTTAATTCAACATTTTATTAAAATGCTAAATTTTTAATAGAAGACTGAATTCATGAATGGTATGCATTTTGTTAAATGCCACAATTACATTGCTCACAGTTATTGGCTTTTTGTTCTTGCCTTCAAAAATTTAAGAAGACAAATTACACCAATACTCTCAAGTCTATATATAATGTTTTAATTCTATGCAATTACAGCATATTTTTATTCTAGATATTGCGTACAATTCTTGTTTTTATTATCTTAAATAAAAATTTATTGGTTATCATTTTTTTAATGAGACAGAAATTCATGCATTATTTTTCTTTTAAATAAGGAAAGGAATTATTGTGTGGTTTTGAATTGCAGGCTGAATGAAAGAGATTAGAAATAATATGTGAATGCCTCATATTCAATCTTCTGATACATTACATGTCTGCAAAAGGAGTGAAAATTGCATTATTAATATGTATATTGTTCATTATTTTTTATTATATATTTCCAGTGAGGGTTGGGAATAATTTTAAAGAATACTAAAAATAAATTCATATTTTTTGTACTTAATTAAAAATAAAGCATTGAAAATAAAGGATGAATTCCATTTTAAAAATAATGAGTTAATAAAAAATGGAGAACATGTAAACCTGATTTAAATTTATTTTATGAAAATTTATAACAAAATTAAGTTAACTAAATATTTAAACTAACGAAACTGCTTGCAAACATTCATTATTTCTGTTTTACAATGCCATTCTATATCAACAATATAATCTTATAGAATTTTTTACATTTCTTATTGCTTCACAATTTTTTTTTTATCTGACTTATTCTATTATATGCATAACAGATTTCATTATTGTATCTAAAAAAATATATTTTCCTCTGAAAAGCTTAGTTAAAAGCTTTGTTATTATTATTTTAGCTTATGCCCAGTTTTTACGAACAATATGTAGTCTATATATTGTTGAGTTGAGCACATTTTAACTTAACATAAAATTAAGAAACCAGCATTTTTGAAAGCTCCATGATGATTACATAAATTTATAGGAATGGTTCATTTAAATTTTACTTATTACCTTATATCCTGTGTCTATTAACAGGTTAACAAAATATAATGCTAATTATGCTTCATTAAATAACTATTTTTATGTAAGTTTACTATAATTATTTTAATGAGAAATGCATACCAAGTGGCTCATCATATGTTTATTATTTTCTATATGAGAAATATTCTTCCTAAGAAACTTAAATAAGTATGAATCAATTCTATTAGGGCTTTCTACACTGAAATGCAGTTATGATTTGAAGAGTTTCATTCCTTAGTGTGATAAAAGAGAAAACAGACATTCTACAAGTTTTTCCGGTTATATGTAGAAAATAAACTTTTATAGTTCATGTTACTGTACTTTTTGGCTTTTCATTTGTGTGCTCTGTACTCTGCTAGATTGCCTTTGTTGGTTTCTTTTCACTTTTTGTCCCTTTTTCACGACGCACATTGTGTTATTTTTGCCAAAATGTTTTCAAAGATATTTAGCCTATCTGTAGCTAATATATACATATATATATATACTATGAAATTGTTATTATTATTACTTTTTGTTTTAAAATGTTGCTAACTATTTTCTTAAATATTTAACTCCCATGGAACAAGTCAATTCTCGTCTTACATTTTGTTCTGCTGCTGTTATTCTTGTGAAAATGAACGAAAATAATATACTCTGTTGAAATTTAACATATTTCTATGGACATATACATATATGCAATACTGAGTAGGTCTATGATCAAAATTGATTAGATGTGCATATGCAGTATATTTTAAGACAAAAAGTGTATGCTAGTCAGCAGAAAAAAAAATTCTTAACATTCACTATATTGTTTTGTATTTTTAACTGTTATAAAAAATTTACTTTATTTTGATTCCAAGAGCAGGTTAAATATGTAATATTTCTATTTTGTTATTTATAATGGCAATTTTATTCAATGTAAATTTTTTCCCACTCATTACTTCTACTGTTTTCCACAGGTTATTTATAAATACTATGCATATCCTTTTTCATATAATTAACCTAAATTATCTACAAGATATATATGAGTAAAATAAATTACAATGTAGATTTTAAAAATTTCTTCTTTTAATATATTTTAACCACATCCTGCTGTTCAGTTTATGAAATATGGTACTTTTCATCAAATCACCAAAAGGGATTATTTTTATATGCTAATTTTTCGTTTTCTTATATAATCTAAAGTAACATTTTTTGTTACTTTGAAAATTTATGTACCAAAGAAGATAAATCCTTGCATGTCAACCTAAATTCCCAAGATGTTCACTGGAACTTTCTTTCAACCATTGTGTCTTCATTGGTTGTCATAAATGAAGTACTGAATTCAGTACATCATACTTCATTGTGTGATATACTGAATAATACTTATTATAATCTTTTTTTTCTCGATTACATTATTGATGTGTCATAATTTTTTCTAATATTTATCCACCTGATGAATAATTGTAGCCTCTTGAGATCCCTACATCATTATAATAGATGCTTTTTCATGCTTTTGATGAATGTTGGGTCTAAAGAGTATTCTGAATCTGATGTATGTTTATGTCTGTTGATTTTAAGGGACATACCATAAGGAAACTCAAAAGCTGTCAAATCTATTTATCATTATAATAGCTTCTTTTTATAAAGTTACTGAATTATTAACTTTTTTTGTGATCTATTAAAACATAAATCTAAAATGTTTAATTTCACTGCTGTTTATAACAGTTGTTGAAATTTTATGGACATAAAAGAATTCAAGGGGATATAAGAAGTGGACTAGTTTGAAAAAAAAAAACTAAGTGTTAGATTTAATATCTATCAACAATTCTTTCTCTATACAGTAACTGAACAATTTTGAATCTTTAGTTTTTTTTCCCCCATATTAAAAGGTGGTTTTCTTTCATAATGCATAACATTTTGATACCTCATTTTTAAATGCTGATCAAAAATGAAAAAACTTATATGAAAGAAACTGATGGTGGTATTTATTTTATTCTAGCAATATTAAGCCAAAAAACATCCATTTAGCAAATAAGACAACTGAAGTGAATATATTTTTAGAGGAAAGATAATGAGGCATAATCATTATTTAACATAACATATAATGTTTTTTCCTTCAATTTAGATAAGATTCTACCATTTCCTATGAGAAATGTAACACAAGATCTTTTCAGTTAATCACCTTGTCTGAAAATAATGCCCAATTATTCTCTTGGAATGCATTTAAATTTTTTAAAAAATCATTAAGTATAAATTTAATGCACCTTCAAAAGATTACATACAAGTTTCAGATTCATCTAAAACTTTCAATTTAATTATGTCTAAAGTATCCGAGTACAAACTTCTTTCAAAATATTTAAAGATTCTGAAATCATTTCATATCAATGTCCTATACTTATAAATGTGTTAAAAAGTTTTCTCTGTAGTCGATATAAATAATTATTTTCAACATTTAAAGAAGTTGAACTGTAGTGTTAAACACATCAAAACTCCAACATACTTATTTGAAAAATATTGGAATCATTTTGCAGGAAAAATAAAACAGTAAATTAGGAAAACAATCTGTCATTGTACAAGAGTAGTATTCTTTATTTAGCATGAAAGAAGCTCAACACCTGTAAAATCCCACATTGTAAAAGATTGATGCACTTGCAATTACTTCACCATTTGCTTTCAAATTGTTGCACTCTAGATTAAGTGTATCACTGTCACAGTGGAGCAATGAATGTCTTTTGCTTGATAATTCTCCAAAGCTCAATTATGAATATTGTATTATGGTGCTACATTAGAAAATGTTTAGTTTTTAAGCTTTTTGAAAAATTAGGTAAATTATTATACAAAGTAATTTTCATCACATTAGAATTCTTGAACTTAAATGTTTAGTTAGCTATGTTTATTGCATATTTATCCTGCCCTTACATCTCTACGAAAAACATGTGCTATGGTGTTTATTACTATAATTTAAGTTGTTGCTTGTCTCTTTCAGGAATTGCAGTTTTATCCAGTTTTGTTTATACGTTAAATATATAATAAACCAGGAAGTGTGTACTGCGAGCCTTCGAATGTTATATAGTCATATATCTTTCTAAGAAAGTGTTTTCTATAAAAAGAAATTGTTAAGTTCCCAATCATGATTTTTTAGACAAAAAAAAACAAACCTTTTTTATATTTTTTAAAAAGTCGACTAAAATTTTTCATGTGAATGATAAACCACACAATATTTCGTATCATTGGTGCTTTTGTTTAAGATTCCATGTTGATTCTGTGTAATAGAAGTCTGTCTCTCTTCAGAGATAAGCTGTTTGAAGCATTAAAAGAAAAACTAGTTACAAGAAACACTGACACAAATAAATTGTGAAGATTCTATAATGTCCGAATCTTCCTTAATTTTTGTCTCTGTTACATCACAAATAAATTTTCAGTTTGATGTTTAGTATTTTTCTCAGTATGAAAATAAAATAAACAATGAACTAAGTGTCTTTTCATTTTGACTCTTATTACATATACAAATCCACTGATTTTCCATCCTTATTTCTAGAACTCGAAAATCCTATAAAATGGCACATCCTAAAGTAATGCGCTTGAAGTGATCCTTGACTTTGATATATTTAATTAAAAATACAAAAATAACTTAAAAGATCTTACAGAAGACTGTTTAGAAATCTTACACTTTAGAAGACTGTTTGAGAAATCAGATGAGTTTTGCATTACATTATTATTACTAGTTGGCAGCTAATTTAACACTTAAATATGTATTTCTAGTTAACATGATGCAGTGGAATAAAAATAAAAAATAAGTGACCTTGGGGATAATTTTTATAATATTAAAGTTCCAGATATTTTATATAGGAATGGAACATTTCATCATTTTTATTAATCTTTGAGAAATATTTTATTTACAATTGAAATGTTTTTAAAAAGTGGATATTATTTTACCTGAAATTTAGCCGAATATTTGGTATTCGGACAAATCACTATTCGTTGCATCCCTGTTTCTTATTATGGTGATCAAGGTATCTAAAATGTTACAAAAATACATCAAAGTATTAACATTTTTTTAAATATACAAATAATAAAAAAAACACAATTTTATTAATCTTTTTTTTTTCATTTAAAATTTGAGAAATATTTTATCTACAATTAAAAGTGACTATTCGGCCAAATCGCTATTCGTTACATCCCTAATTTTATAGAGTAACTCATTAAAGTAAACACATTTATGCAATGATAATTAAATAAATATTTCACTTGTAAGAATTGAACCTTTTAGAACTTTTCATTTTTATAGATTCAATGTTCCTGCTTAAAGGGTTAATTTTTAACAGTTTACCAGGTAACTGCAAAAAGAATAAAGGTTTTTGTATCAAGAGATTTACGTTAATGAAAAATTATCATTAATGCCGAGTTTCATGAACTATGATTCTCGGCAACTAGAGACTGGCTAGGAGTAGCTAGAATTTATTGATGGACAAAAATAAAACAAAATCTTAACAAACTGCATCATCAACAGAGATAAGGTTGTGATAATCTGCTATCTTACTGGGGCACTCCAAAAGGGGTGATTTGGTGTGTTTTATCCCATAGAAATAGTCTAATGTAATGTATCATTTATATAAATATATACAAGGTGTCTACTCTAATCATGGCCCAATAGCAAATTTCTAAACCATCAGACATATGCTTTAAATCACTTAAAGAATTAAATATTTTATGCTGTTTGAGTGAATGAATGCACTGCTGAAAAAATTACTAAATATAAATTCTTATATAGCATCCAAGTTCTATTAGTCATATTTAGTAAAATATTCCTGATACACTAACATTTTAAACAAAAAAAAATGCCAACTCTTCTGTGACTAAAACTGACCGAATTATGAAGCTTTGAATATCACTATTTTAGACTATTTCAATAATCATCTCGAGGAAGATCCTCCAAACAACAGGCAATACTTACTCGAGGCAGCTGTTGATTGGCTTAAAATAATGAAATTCAAAGCTTCATAACTCGGTCAGTTTTAACCACAGAAGAGCTGAACTTTTTTATTTAAATTGTTAGTGTGTCAAGAATATTTTATTAAATATGACTAATAGCACTGTAAAAAAAATGTATACCTTGTAATTTTTTCAGTATTTTGTTTATTGATTGATAGACAACATAAAATAAAATCCCTGTCATTTAAAGCATTTTTCAACAGGAAGTATATGCCTATCTCTAACAGTTTAGTAATCAGCTATTGGGCCACAATTAGAATGGACACCCTGTATATTTAAAATAATGAAGACATGAGGACAAAATTTGGATTTTCATTCAAAGCTATTTTATTTGGCATTTTATGAATTATAGAATCTTGTCTCCATAAGGCAGATGAGACAGAGAGTATATGACACATTTACAACTTTCCAGAAAATGTAAAGTTATTATTTAAAACTCTGATTTGGAGAATTGGATGGATTAATTTATGACTGGATTAGGAATACGAATTCTATTATTGCATCAGCATCTTAAAAAATAATTTATCACATATATTAAATAATCATTCTTTTTGCAATACATAGAGAGCTATTGTTGAAAATTAATCTTTTAAATAGAATTTACATTTTTAATAAGATTCTAAATGAATTTTACAGCACAGTTTTAACACATTCACTGTATTATGAAATAAGGGTGATTTTTATCTGGAATATATTATAAAACTAGCAGTACGCGCACGGCGTTGCCCGTGGTTCAACAAAATGAAAAAAAAGAAAAAAAATGCCCACAATGACACGAAAAAGTTTTGAAATCAAAATCAAAACAAAAGATACAAATTATTGGTTTTCCCGCTTATTTTTCTTCGCGATAATGACATTTGACAGTACAGAGTAAAATATAAACCGATATTTTCGAAAAAGTATGTTAGGATTTAAAAGATCGATTCCTATAAACCAGGTAAAATGTTAAAGAATGTCTTAAACGATTTCAAATGGTACAATACGCCTCGAAAGATACAAACATAATTTCTATAGTATGTAAATATATCCAAAATGAATCAAAGAAGAAAAGAAAGAGAGAGATTAAATCTTTCACTTCAGATTTAAACTTTGAAGCCATATTATGTAAATAGCTCCTTGAAATTACATTTCATTTTTTCTAGCTAAAGATATCAGTCGTTTGATTTGATTTGAAAAAGGGTTTTTTGGGATTTTCAGCTAAAGACTATTATCCCCTATCCATTCCAAAGTTCTTTTCAATCCGTAATCAAAAAAGAAGGAAAAATT